>JAQFVV010006350.1:2077500-2192500 GCA_028023455.1 Epiperipatus broadwayi
TATCTGAAAGAATTGCTATTACGTGTTCTTTTTGTTTGTTTGTTTGCTCCATTAGTTTCCTTATACAAGTTTGAGGTTTCGGTTAAAATCTATTATCTTTTTATATTAACGATACTTGATTAGATTTTTTATTATTGACCTTTTTATTACAATTTGGATATTTTTATTTTTCTCTAATTAAATTACAAATTGTTTTAAGCGAATTAAACGGTGCTTAAAATAATTTCAATTTTAATCAGTAACCTTTTCAAAATCCTCAGCGATTTTCAGTTTTTGATTGGTTTATTATGAGTTTCCACTGGGATCTCAATTTCTATTAGCTATTCTTCATCTCCCTAATGTCTTCACATATGACCAGGATATTGATAAACTTTATACTTTAAAAAGTTGATTCTCTTTCATCTATTTTCAATTTATGCAGAAAATTGAATTTCAAACTACATTCTGATGAAAAAAAAAAGTATCGCCACAATTTATTTTAATCGAATCTTGGTTGATGTACTTAGATTAAATAAAAGAAATCATGTGATAGTTCGAAGAAGGATGTTATAAACGTTTATTTGAGAAAGTATTAATATATTTTATATATACATACATATGGCAAATTCCTTTAGTAAAGCAGAAAACCATGTTTGCGTTAAAAAATAATAAATGTATTTTATATGATTATTTAGAATTTTATGGAGAATACTAAAATCATATTACAGATAGAATACTATTAATCCGAGTGAATACCTGTTATTCAAAAACTTATTTTATATGTTTAATCTTTTTTAATAAGTAAATTACTTACAACACACATGATCGGTCGAAATAAAAATGAAACCAAACATAACAAATACTTAAATTTTAATTTTAAAATATATATTGAACTATATAATGAATAACATTTCAGTCTTACGTATTCTATGAAAACCTGCTTTTAAGTAATTTTTATCAATGCAATCCCTATATTGGATTGGCTAACCTCATGATCTATAAGTAAAGTGTATGGTTTTCATATATGATTCATAATGATTAATCTCTCGATATTTAAAATATTAAATTAATACACACAGAAACATTGGAAATGCTCTTCATTTGATAAGATAAAACTCTATAGACTAAACGGCCAAATATGGTTTTAATCATTGTCCACATGTTCATAAATTAAACAAACTTATATGTGTTTGAATTGACTAACACCATCATATATGTGATATACATGATCAGGTTGATGTAAATGGGGTACTACTATGATTTCTGGAATGGGGAGTTATATGTCTTAATGTAATTGATATGAAATTAATTGTTTTTTGTTTATATATACAAGCGTAACCTCTGATTTTGTTAACTGGTCTCCTCTGAGATTGATATGTAAATGTCCTTCTTTTTGTAAATGATTCTTATGGGTTTGTGAATAAAATTTCCTTTTGAAAGATAATGAATAACATTTCTGTAGAGTAATTTTCACTACACCACTCTTACGCAAGATAGGGACTGATTTCTATCCGCTTTTAACACCTTGTGAACTTTGGTCACATGTTTATGTTTACAGTTTGTTTTACAATGAGAGGCTAAAAAGATATACTTTTGAACCTTCCCTTTAAACTAGAGATTTCAATTTAATTAATGGTATTTTATTTGTATAACTTTCCATTTGTAATGAACATTATATGTTTTTATTCTATTTTTTCCTGAATCCAGATTGTAATCTTTTAAAAACAACTGATTTAATATAAATAATAATGCAGTGACACAAGTAATGTTTCTATTGGCCATGTCAATGACTGGATTATAATTGTTAACCCTTAAACCGCTAATTATATTATTGGTTGTATGAGGTAAAAATCAAATCTTTTAATTGGCCAACTCACAAACTGAAGACAAAGCTAATTGTTAAAACATATTCGCCTATAATATTAAATTCAACTCAGATACGTTTATAAAAAGTATATTACTAATTTTTCAGGTTATGAAAGAGAATGAAAGTTCTTTCAAAAATAATTTGCTATTTATTTATTATAAAATATATTCAATTTCGGCAAATATAAAGCGAATGTCTAAACAAAAAAGTGCTGACGCAAAGCTTTTTTTCAATTTTACGTTCTGGAAAAGTAAAGATTTCTTTTTGCTAAATCTTAAATATTTTTACTAAAATCTTCAATATTTTTCGAAAATAATTTTGTTTTTTTTGGTATATTTTTTAAAAAACTAGTTTAATTTCTCAAATTATATTTTTTTAATACTTAAATTGCATTCGAAATGAAAATCTCAGCGTTTTTCTTTATTTTCTTTGATCAGGTGGTTTCTTTGTTCTTTCCAGCCAATCAGAATGTCTTTTTTAGCTGAGAGTCAGCTGACAGCGAATCACTGACAAGGTTCTTTCTTTGTTTAGTTTAAAATGCGGTTTTTTTGATTTTTTTACTTGTAAAATAATTCGGAAGAGGGCACCATCTTACAGAACTTTTAAAAACCTAATCAATACCTGTCAAACGAATATTTTAGCATAAAAACTAACAGAGTTAGAGTGACGTCAGATGTCGACGAGAAGCCTCGTAAGAGGCGGTTTATTAACACGAGAATTTAAATATGCTGCATTTTTAATTTGAACAGACTAGTGATGTAATAATCGCCCATTAATTAACCTTTTCATATCTACAACTTTGTTTCAAACCACGCCAGTCAAATATCAAAAATAATTTTGAGTTCTAATCAAACATACAGTTGCATTTTTTTTCTTCTGGTAACCAGCACATAACCAGTCCATGTTGATCAGTAAATGGGTATTTAATTATTTTTAGCTAGAATATGAAGAAAAAATGGGGAAAATCTTGAAGGCATTGTTTTCACTTTTTACTAATGAGTGTTTCTGAAAATGTTTTTGTCCTACTGCAGAATATTTAAAGGATGTTTTAACGTTTACATATATTTTTCATTCTGTAAAATAGTTTAGGAAAAATTAATGATGTAAGAAAATATACAGTGTGTCTAAATATAAAGGTAATTGGTAAATGAGTTTTTTCTCCATATGGCTTGCTGTGCCATCTATTACAAGTTACTACATGAAATGTTACTACATGAAATGTAGCCATGTGTTTTGCATTTAACCCATGATAAAACATTGTACTAACATTCATTTTTGTTTTGAATTAGAAAGACTGTTAATGAAATGTTTGAAATCATTCATACTGCGTGTGGTAATGAAACCATGAATTGCAAAAAATGATGTTAGGATGAGGATTGAGGGCAATGCATGAAGTGATGAAACACCTTGTCAAAATTTTATATATCACTTATGATGCAGAGAAGTTAATGCCTTAATATTTTTGGGGTGAATATCTAAGTTAGGTGATTATGTAACACACACACTAATTCAAAGATGACATTGCAATAATCTTGGAGTAAAAATCAGTCATGTTTTCACTGGAATTTGTGAAATAAAAAGAAAAACCATAGAAGATATAGGGGTCTCATAATGTTGATATTGAAAGGAAAGTTGCTTAAGCAAGTAGTAGAAAAAGTGCACTATTACCCAACAAAAGAAAAGACTACACAAAATATAAAGAAGATTTCTATAAAAAAACTATACAATAATGAAAAAGAAAAAAAAACCACATGTTTTGAAACACTGATTGTATTGCTTATGTTTTTGTATTTTGTGTTTGATTTATTATGTAATTTATTTTCTTGCATGTATGTCAATACTTGTACATAAGTTGCTTTTAATAAAGTTTATTTTATAATAAAAAAAATAGTATGATCAGAAAAAGAAAACAAATTTTTATATATTTACAACAATGTTTAAAATGTCACATGATCACCATTTCAAAGTGCAGTGCTATTAGATCCAAGGCTCCTCACTGATGAAAGCCACAAGCTAGAAACTAGTCTGGGGATATGGATGAGTAGGCACTAGATAAGGATTTTATGCACAAGCCTTCTGGCATCCATTGATTTTTCTGGCTTGCACTGAGTGGCATTACTATATGGAGAATTTTACCTGTTTTAATGTTTAAAATGCAAAGAATTTTAGATGAAAAAGGTAGAAAACAATCAAATTTAAAAGAATAAGGAATTTTTAGGTATTGATTGAATCACTTTAGATATTTTAAAAAAAGTAGATGAAGAAGTGGAGAAATTATTGGCAAAACTTTATACTAAGTATCTAAATAATAAGAATTTATTAAATGATTGGAAGAATGCAATAATGAAATTAGTATTTAAGAAAAGTAAAAGTGGAGAATTAAATCACTAAACATCATATGATCACTATTCTTTATGCTTAAACAAGCTGTTTATACAGATTATTCTGACTTGCACTGAGTGGCACTACTGTAATGAGAGTTTAGCTTCTGTGTAAAAGTGGAGAATATTATTACAGAATTACAATTTCCTATTAGATAGGAATACTATCTATTAGTAAGATTATTTCAAACAATGTAAAGATATGTGATAAAATGTATAAAGTTATTACTAAATCCAAGTCAACTGAAAAAGCAAGTTTCATTTAAATGTAGTTTTAGCATAGGAGAAAACTTATAAAAATAAAACAATCAGTTTGTTATTTTTTACATAAGCATTTCTGCAGTGATTAATATTTTAGAAAATGGTTACATAGATCTAAGATATTTCAGTTTTCCAAAGAATATTTATCAAAATTGAAGAGCAGTAAATAGTTTATATTGTATGCTTACAATATTAATATTGATAAGAGTCTGATTTTTGGATTAAAATAAGTAAGCTAAACAAACAAAATAAATGAAGTCTGGTTAGGACATATATATATTAGTTGATGTGATCATTTTTGCAAGTAATATTTCAGAACCCTTAAGTTACAAAAACAATTTTAAAAAAGGCAAGAAAGTGTGACCAAAAATAATAGCAGTGACAGTATTGTGAAGCCTAGATTGGAAAATGAGAGATTGCATATCATCAAAGAATGACTTAGTAAGTTAAGACTACCAACTATTATTATTCATATATATATATTGTAACGATATATAAATATGTCGTTACAGTAAATTGAAATAAAAACTTTAAAGTTCGCAAATAAGAGTAAAAAACTAAACGCTAAAATTAAAAATGTTTGTTATACGTATATACATTCGCCCAGATGCTAAACTTTAAAAATATTTTTTTCATAAACAAAAAAAAAAAGTATTTGAACGTATTTTTTTAAATAAAAAAATACAAGATTGAAATATAAAAATATTTTAATAAAAAAAATAACGTAAGTTAAAATAAAAACAGGTATTAATTAATTCCTGTAATCTGTAAATGGAAATGATTGTTTATTAATTATCTAAAAGCTGTGTAATTAAAAAGTCAGATGAAAAGCTAGATAAGAGAAGAAAGAATTTTAGCTTGACCAATGGAAGCACTAAGCCTTGGCTCGGACCCTAACGAAAGTGATAGACTAGTGACGTTTTGTTCATTGAATCCTTGTGGATAATATAAAAAGGGAAATACAGTTTTTCTGACAGTTCCAGCATTGTGTGTTTGAGAGATGTGGTATGACGCACATACCACACTCTCTATAAAAAAAAAATGAAAAGACTGTGATACCTTGAACCAGCTATTGCCATCTCCAGAACATTACCTTCCAACGGAGGCGTCGCGGGAATTGAAAGCAGAGGCCTGGACTCTTAAAATCAATTAAGAACTTTCGTCAAGTTACAAATTGATAAACAAGCCAACTGAAATGTTAAAACGGACTCTTATCTGACTTTTGTGAGTTTTTAAATCAAATTAATAATGTTTAATTTTATATGTTTCCCGATTGATAAACATCATTTCCATTTTTTTTTTCTTATTGTAAAGATTATTTAAATGTATGAAATTTAAGTTGTTTATAGATGCTTGCATGGATTCGTTAGCGGTTAATTATATTTTGGTTTTCATATTTGATCAAAATATATAGACATTCGATAAATAATGATACCTTACGGTGAGTATCTAAAATGTATTTATTCGGATGTCTTTTAAGTTATTGGTGACAACGCAAGTATCTTATGGTGAATACTATTGGGTTACTTATAAGTTTCCCTCTGCGATTGTCGGTATCAATAATTTTGTATTTTGATCGTTTATGTTTATTTTGAAATGTTTTTGACCGTGGAATCTATGTAATCGATCTATACCCAACATTTTTAAACAAATCTGTGCGAACGTATTTAAATGTTAAAATTAAGTCGGGCTTGAATGGCTATATAGTTTTGTAAAGTTGTATTAAGGGAGGGTAATCTTAGGTTATTCATTTCGTAGTTGAATTGGTTCAATGGATTGGATATATTTGTGTAATTAGTAGATGTAGTATGAGGTCCGCTACGGGCAGGATTATAGATATACGCCACACACCCTCTGTTTGCCTATGGATGGGTTTGTAAGTCGGCAGAAGACCGCAGTCCATTCCTATGGAGTTTTTTGTTTATTGATCTACTTGCCAACAGATGTCACATTCCTGTGGTGGAGAGTCAATGTCTTCTCTATTTCTACTTATTGTTCAGATGTACATTCCTGACAATATAGTATTTTGTGTTGTCGTATCATGCTACATTGAATACATGAATGTATCAGATGGATTGGCGCCAGTTGATTGCGAAATTTGTTGCCTAAGGTTAAATCAGGGAAGAATATTTTCCTTTCAAATGCAGACCTATGTAGTCCATTCATACTCGACCCTCTAAATAAATAGTAAACTCATTATTTGCAATCTACTTAAATTTAGAATTAAAGATCAATATAAAATTATAAACGTTAAATTTATTCCTCAAAATTTAAATATTATTTTATATGTGCGTAAATAAATATTTTTATGTGTTAATTTCTGGCAGTGGCTTTTATTCTTTTATATTTAAGATATAAAATTTATAGATTTTTATCTCCGCGTCTCCGCTGAGCTAGTGACTTGGGCTAACGATCGGAATATTTAAATAAAGTGGAATCTTAACAGCGCGTATCTGCCTACTTTATAAATTTTTCTAGGCTCAAATGCCTAGATGGCGCCCTTGTAGTGCAGATACCGTTTTGCGGTTAGATTCGATCTGCACTTTCATTCCGATTGGTACAAACTGGCTACCCAACTTGGGCCGATCTTTAATAAACACGAGTGCCCTGAGAATTTTAAAAGTGAATCATGCCCGTAAATTTTTTTTCTGAAATAGTATAAATAGATTTGTTGTATTGACGTGGAGTTACACTTTGAAATTTTGTCTTAAAGGTACTGCCAGTCGAAAAATTGCGCATATGTAGAGATAAATTCGAGGAATAAAAAGTAATAAATAAAACGTAATTAATAAATATAAATCATAATTTTTTTTTTAAAAAGTCTTGTTTAAAATCTAATCGTTTAACTTGCCTAAATAATACTTAAAGGTAGGAGAAATGAAACTTGGAAGGGAGGGGGCAGAAATTTAGCTGGTAGTAAGGAATCATCAGTCAACTTTTTTTTTTTATCATTATATTTGTAATTACTGTTTTGTCTTTTAAAAAAAAAAGTTTTGTCCTTTTGAAATTTCATATATAACAAATTTGTGTAACGTAATTACTAACACTAAGTAAATTCTTTTTTTTTTTTTTTAAATGTTTTTATTTTTTTGAGGAAGTTTACTGATATGTAACGATATATAAATATGTCGTTACAGTAAATTGAAATAAAAACTTTAAAGTTCGCAAATAAGAGTAAAAAACTAAACGCTAAAATTAAAAATGTTTGTTATACGTATATACATTCGCACAGATGCTAAACTTTAAAAATATTTTTTTCATAAACAAAAAAAAAAAGTATTTGAACGTATTTTTTTAAATAAAAAAATACAAGATTGAAATATAAAAATATTTTAATAAAAAAAATAACGTAAGTTAAAATAAAAACAGGTATTAATTAATTCCTGTAATCTGTAAATGGAAATGATTGTTTATTAATTATCTAAAAGCTGTGTAATTAAAAAGTCAGATGAAAAGTTAGATAAGATAAGAGAAGAAAGAAATTTTAGCTTGACCAATGGAAGCACTAAGCCTTGGCTCGGACCCTAACGAAAGTGATAGACCAGTGACGTTTTGTTCATTGAATCCTTGTGGATAATATAAAAAGGGAAATACAGTTTTTCTGACAGTTCCAGCGTTGTGTGTTTGAGAGATGTGGTATGACGCACATACCACACTCTCTATAAAAAAAAAAAATGAAAAGACTGTGATACCTTGAACCAGCTATTGCCATCTCCAGAACATTACCTTCCAACGGAGGCATCGTGGGAATTGAAAGCAGAGGCCTGGACTCTTAAAATCAATTAAGAACTTTCGTCAAGTTACAAATTGATAAACAAGCCAACTGAAATGTTAAAACGGACTCTTATCTGACTTTTGTGAGTTTTTAAATCAAATTAATAATGTTTAATTTTATATGTTTCCCGATTGATAAACATCATTTCCATTTTTTTTTCTTATTGTAAAGATTATTTAAATGTATGAAATTTAAGTTGTTTATAGACGCTTGCATGGATTCGTTTGCGGTTAATTATATTTTGGTTTTCATATTTGATCAAAATATATAGACATTCGATAAATAATGATACCTTACGGTGAGTATCTAAAATGTATTTATTCGGATGTCTTTTAAGTTATTGGTGACAACGCAAGTATCTTATGGTGAATACTATTGGGTTACTTATAAGTTTTCCTCTGCGATTGTCGGTATCAATAATTTTGTATTTTGATCGTTTATGTTTATTTTGAAATGTTTTTGACCGTGGAATCTATGTAATCGATCTATACCCAACATTTTTAAACAAATCTGTGCGAACGTATTTAAATGTTAAAATTAAGTCGGGCGTGAATGGCTATATAGTTTTGTAAAGTTGTATTAAGGGAGGGTAATCTTAGGTTATTCATTTCGTAGTTGAATTGGTTCAATGGATTGGATATATTTGTGTAATTAGTAGATGTAGTATGAGGTCCGCTAAGGGCAGGATTATAGATATACGCCACACACCCTCTGTTTGCCTATGGATGGGTTTGTAAGTCGGCAGAAGACCGCAGTCCATTCCTATGGAGTTTTTTGTTTATTGATCTACTTGCTAACAGATGTCACATTCCTGTGGTGGAGAGTCAATGTCTTCTCTATTTCTACTTATTGTTCAGATGTACATTCCTGACAATATAGTATTTTGTGTTGTCATATCATGCTACATTGAATACATGAATGTATCAGATGGATTGGCGCCAGTTGATTGCGAAATTTGTTGCCTAAGGTTAAATCAGGGAAGAATATTTTCCTTTCAAATGCAGACCTATGTAGTCCATTCATACTCGACCCTCTAAATAAATAGTAAACTCATTATTTGCAATCTACTTAAATTTAGAATTAAAGATCAATATAAAATTATAAACGTTAAATTTATTCCTCAAAATTTAAATATTATTTTATATGTGCGTAAATAAATATTTTTATGTGTTAATTTCTGGCAGTGGCTTTTATTCTTTTATATTTAAGATATAAAATTTATAGATTTTTATCTCCGCGTCTCCGCTGAGCTAGTGACTTGGGCTAACGATCGGAATATTTAAATAAAGTGGAATCTTAACAGCGCGTATCTGCCTACTTTATAAATTTTTCTAGGCTCAAATGCCTAGATGGCGCCCTTGTAGTGCAGATACCATTTTGCAGTACTGGTCAAGCTAGCACATTCGCGCAACAGAATCCAGAGTCCAAGCAAAGATACCAAGCCGACCAGTATGAGATGGTTAGATCTCGAGACTGACCGCACTTCCACTCCTTCACCTGTGCTCCAAGACTCCCGACCCTACGGATGACCATCTTGAAGATACATATAGATATTATTATTATTATTTTTTTCTTATTAAACTAGATCTCAAAACAATACTAATTAATTTACAAAAAAAACTTTATTGAATATACGGCTGATGGATGAAAGTGACTGGTTCACTTCCCATCCTGTTATGATGCCTAACTCTACTACGATGCCTAACTTTATAACGCTATTATTTTTATTTTGCAAGACCCGCCCATTATTTCATAACTTTAATAAATACAATTATAAAAATAAATAATAAAAGTTGACTCACCCTCGGTTTCTTCCAGCTGCTTTAAAATTTAATTTTAAATTAGTTCATGATTGTAACAATATTTTGTTTTATACGTCTGTGCCAGTTTCAAACGGTAAAATTTATATTTGACCCACTTTCCAATTTCATTCTCATTCTTATTCAATCCAATTCACAAAGTATGATTTACATTAAAAAAAAACAAACGGTTTTTTCTTTCCTTTTAAATTACAATGTTTTCCTTCACTACCCCTGATGACAAATTTATATGAGGATGACCTATAGCTTATTTAAATCATCCTCGGGCACCAGTCACCAGTGAGCAAGAAGCTTAACAAAATTAAACTCAAAATTTACCAAAAGTCATTTGAAAAAAAATTTTTTTTTTTTTTTTTGCATTAACAGAAAAAGTTATATATATAGTTTTTTTTTTAATGTTCAATTTTTAGGGACGGAGAATAATTAGTCTCCTATTTGAGCAAGCAGTAAGAAAAAATGAATGCTATACTGTTGATTTTGATCAAAAACTCTAACGTTTGGATAATCAGGAAAAAAAAATTTATATACTATATCATTAAATTCCCTTCTCATTGGTTCAGGGTCGTGGCATTGATCAAAAGCCCCATGTTTTGGGCGTCCATAATCGTTATTGCAGTTCTGCAATGAAAATCAATCAAGAAAGTTTTTGGATCATTTTCTTTTCTATTGATGTGATGTGATGCACTGTGACTTCTCCTTATATGGAGTCCAGAATCTCTCAGAAACTATGCCCAGGAAAACCTGTTAGCCACTTTACCTTCCCTTTCCATTCTCCACCCTAAGTTTTCCCATAATCTGCTCCATCCCATTTCTGCAACATAATCTTTGTTAACTCCATGACCTTCATATCTAAATGCCCCCTATCTTTTCCCAAACCTAGTATAAAAACCAATAACTCATTTTCTGTATAATCACTTTGTTCATATTTAATCTTTCATAACTTCATTATTTGTACCCTTTCTGCTTCCAAGCATTTACATTGAAGTAACAGATGCCTAATATTTTCTATGCAATCCTTACCCAACTTGCAGACTAAATCTCCCATATTTTTCCATTTACGTGTATATTCCCTTGTTGCTAAAGATCCCATTTGAGCCTTAAACAATAAACCACTTTCTTTACTATTATCATAAATTAACTCACACCCAATGCTCTGTTTACTTCTATAAATATTTAAACTAATTTTACACTTCATACTAGTTCTCCATCTCTCCAACTCTCTATTCTTTATTAATGCATCTATTCTTCTATCCCATTCCTTAACTCTATAACACTCAACAATCCTCCTAATACAGGCATCCCACCTTTTGTACAAGTATACTAACATAAATTCTTTATCCAAATCTTCTGCATACCACATTATCTCTCCCCCTCCATCTTATTGCCTGCCCTTTACTTGTAACCCAATTAAGTACTATTTTAGCTATTCTTTTATTATCCATAAACTGCAATCTACCAAACATTTTCAATTTGCTTTTTGCATGCCTCATATAAAAATTTGACCATCCCATTTCTCCTTGAATTGCCTCCTTTGCTGTCCACTCCTCTGCATCTAATGCATGTCTTCCTACTTCCCTTTGTACTTTTTCTAAGTAATCTAATACACCTTTACTAACACATAACACATCATTGCCGTGTGTTAACCCTGCTACAGCCACTCCCTTCATACAATTCCAGATACATAAATATTTATTATATGAAAAGACTGTTAATTTCTTTATCAATCCCTTTCTTTTTTTTTTGCTTCATTTATCAATTTTTTTTCCCATTCATCCAAGCAATTTTTCTGATTACTCAAGATAATTCCCAAATAACTATATCTATTCACCACCCTTAACTTTATATCCCCCAATAAGAAATTTTTGTCTTCTCTTTCCTGAGTATTAACCACCAATATATTTGATTTTTCTTCACTAAATTTAATCCCCATATCTTTAACCACCCTTGCATATGTCCTCAGCATAACTTCCATATTTTTTTTCTGCACACAAAAAGACATCATCTGCAAAAAAAGACCCAGCAATGTATATACTCCTTTGGCACCTATTAAAGGTATCTCTAGCTCTCTTCCTAGTCTTTCTATTGCTCATTCCATTTCACTCAAATACAACAAAAACAAAACTGGTGACCTAGGGCATCTTTGCTTTAGTCCCACCCCATTTTTAACTGATTTTATATCCCCTAATTGATATGTACAGTAACTATTTTCACATAATTTCTTAATAACATCCACTAAAGCTTCATCCATTCCCAGATTTGCTAAACTTATCCATAATCCATTTCTATTCACTCTATCATATGCCTTCTCTATATCTATAAAATTCATATATAACTGTCTACCTGAATTCCTCCTCATATCCATAACTTGTGTAACTACAAATAAACTATCTTCTATGCGTCTATCTGACCTAAATCTCCTTGCATTTCCCCCACTACATTATCCATCCATTTTGCAACTCTTCTAGCCATCATATATGCAAAAATTTTATATAAAACTGATGTTATCGCTATTTCAAGCATGAACAAAAAACTGTTAACTCTAAAACTTAGTGGAATTATAGTTTTCACATGACTGAACTATAATTACTGAAAGTTTATATAGATTTAAAGTCACTCATAAAATTCATGAAAATAGTTTCCATTAAAAAGCTAAAGGAAGTTTATAAGTTATTCATATATCAGAACACATTGCTGGAAAATTCCAATCAAGAGAATGCTTTTATTAAATTCTAAATTTAAAAAAAAAAGTACATATAATTTGATTTATGTAAAAGCCTATGTAAAAGCTTTACTTTCTGTATATATTCGTTGATAATTATATGAGGATGTTTTCCCTTTGATTACTGAATTAAAATTATTCTATTAAGTTAAATTCAATGAAAGTTAAAATGGGGGCAATAAACGTTTGAGGATTAAACTAAAAAAAAAAATTACAAGAAATTATTCACTGGATACAACAACTTCAACCTACTATATTAGGACTCGTAGAAACAAAAATTTATAATGGATCACAGATAAATCCAGCACAACTTATGAGTAAAATGGGATTCTGTGCATGTTCAATAGACGTGCTAATGCCCTCAAGTGACACAGGATTATTTATTAGCCAACAAAGTCCCTTCACATCATTTAAAATAGTATACATAGATGCAAATCTATAAATAACTATGTTCAATAACAAAAACTTTTCAATAAATATTACACTTGTATACATACCACCAGAGCCAACTGTAATTAACAGAATAATAGCAACAATTAACTCAACTTTCTCAAACAATCCCTACTCAACTATTCTTATGGGAGATTTCAACATATGTTTTAAAAAATTTATTATGAAATGGATACTCCAGTTAACAATTCCACTCATGAGTGCAGAAGGTTTTCTACCACCCAATTCTATATCATTTTACAATAGACATGGAATGCTAATAAATCTAATGTTTTATTCCCCAATGCTACATCACTCAATAGAACTCAGCCTCTCACCATCACCTTTTTCAGACCATGCAAAGCAAAGAATAAAACTAAATATAAACACATATCACATCACAATAAATAATTTACAAAAAACGATCTGGATCCTACTACCAGATAACACTACTGAGTCGCTCTTCTCGGAAATTTACATAATGATAAACAATATAAATCAATTAGGACTTGACCTGATATCCAGATACATAGCTTATACCAACATACTCTCATTTAATATAAACCATATTACACAAAAAACACTCCCCCCTCAAGGCTAATCACATTAACAGATAAAATATATAAAAGAATCAGCCAGTCTAAACCGATTCAACACAATCAAATAAATATAATAAAACTCACTCAACTCTATAATGAGACTTGTAATAAATTAAAACAATACGCAACCACACACTTGGACACACAGATATATTAGGTAGACTTTGGGATATCCATCCACAAATAAGGTTCCCATGGTGATAGAATCAGCAAATAAAATTACAGCAGAATTTAACATGATTGAATCTATATATAAACACTTCAAAACAAAGCGAATTAATCATGAACAATTCACACCCACAGAAGATTTTTTTGGTAAAACAAGATGAAGCACCATTCAAAACTGAGGATTTTAGGGTAAGTTTAGCATCAATCTCTGTCAATTGTCATCCAGGGTCTCCATGCAGACCCCAATTTGTACTTGCACATCTTATTCAATTTACAAATACATACCTGTGTCCACTAGCAAATCAAACATTGCAAAAATATATAGCATACAGGGATTATATAAAATATCAATGGTACCATTTATGAAAAAACATGAACCCATTACCAAGGTCACCAATTTAAGACCTATCTCAATGGAGCTATTAGGGATTAAAATTCTAGAAAAAGTAATAAAGAAGAAAATTGAACTGTACATACTGTCAAAAATATCACAACATCAATACACAAAGAAAGGCTCATCAATAGGTCAGGAAACACTAATCTTTACAACTATAATTAACTCAGTTATTAAGAAAAAGAAATAGGCTCCAATTTCTGTACAACTAGATTTTGAAAATGCTTTTGACTCTGTACCAATAAAAATATTGCTAAACCAACTAAAAGAAACAGAAATACCATGATCAATATTTTACACAATAGCCAATCTACTCTTAAACAGAGAAATACATATCACACTTAATGGAAGAACTTCATCATCTTTTTACCCCACTTAATCAATACCACAAGGTTCACCACTGAATACACTACTATTCACTTTTTACGTAAACCCATTATTAGAAGAAATTGAAAAAAAGATACAAGGAGTGTTAATACCAAACACCAAAAGATACATTCCATGCATAGCTTATATGGACAACATTACTATATTTTAAAATCAAAAAAGCAACTACAAGCACTACAAAACATCATAGAAAATTACACAGAAAAATTCAAACTTAAAATCAATCTCAATAAGTCAGCTGCTTGGACAATTTTTACAGAAAAAATAAACATGCAAATTTATCAAGGAAAGCCCACCAGTTTTCTAGATTTCCCATTTTATCTGGGAATGAATCAAATGACAACAAAAATTCAAAACAAACTCAAAGTAGAAGCAGAAAAAATCACAGAATCATTATCCAGAGAATATCTATCTATATACGCAAAAGTTTCTCTGTTTAATCATCTCATAATAACAAAAATCAGCTATGTGCCAATAATTAGTTTCACAAAACCATTTATAGCCTCAATTAACTCATTTTGTAGCAATCTATTATGGAACAGGAAAGTAGTCACAATCTCAATAAAACAACTTAACCAACCAACAAAATGGAATGGTTTTGGTCTTCGCTCAATATCAGTGTTTCGGACACAAAAAACAATAAATATACTAATAGCCATAATTAAAAGGTTTCCAGATATTGAATCAATATTTAAAATCACATCCACAGATCGTCCACTAACCATAGATAATTATGCATTGAAAACATTAAAAATAAAATAATGCTTAAAAGCCCTATTAAATATACATATTGGCAGATACATGATTTTTTAACCCAAAAACAACCTGAAAATAACCAAATATCAGTACTAGGAATAAATAATAGCTAACTACTTAAAAAATTTAGAAAATGGTACCTGGAACCAAAATTTTATGATTTTATTATTAAAGTCAATTTAAAAGTACTACCAACAACTCACTTTATAAGATACAGAAGATTCTACCTAAATATAGATCCTCTGTGTATGCTGTGCCACGGGGATGAGAAAACACAGGACCATTTCATATATAGCTGCTCAGGGCTTGAAAAAGTAAGACAGATGATGATTGGCAGATATAGAAAAAATAGAACCACAATAGATGAGATACTTACTGCTAACTTTCAAGAGAAAGGCAATACCAACTATAAGGGCAGCCACTTTCAGGTTATATGCTTTCTGGTGCACTAGATGCACTTTTATCCTGGGGAACAAAACAAGAAGACACCCTAACATCTATAAAAACAAATTACAAAAAATAAAGGAAAGAGACAGGCTTCTTGCACCATCTGAAATCTTTGCAGCAATGTGGTCTCTTTTTAAAATACAGGCAGCATTGTAATAAAGAACATAGCAGAAAAAGGCAAAAGCAAGCAAAAAATTCAATGATACTAAAACAATAGAAGCAAGAAACAACAAGATGGAACATTGAGAGTCAAATGCGAGGAACAGGGCATATAATGAGAGATGAAGTGCAAAGAGGCTTTTTGAAACATACAGACTGTAATAGAATAACAATGTAACACAATTTACAACCTACAACCAATGTAACCAATTGTTTTTTAATAAAGTTATTTTTGAAACCTAAATTATTTTAATTTGTGATTGGGAATAATATATATCTAAAAATCACATCTCGATTGATTGTTTTATATATACATTTATATATATATATATATATATATATATATATATATATATATATATATATATATATAGTTATTTCATGTGTATTGGTATACCAATTATTATGGCTATTAATTTTATATTTATTAAATATTTTATTAATAAAAATTTAGTCTTAGCTTTTTATTCTTAATTCAATATTTCTTCACCATTCTAATTGAATACTATCTTAACTTCATAATTTCATGAACTAATGGATCTCATGTTTCCACCAATATTCAATAACGTATGAATATATGTTTACACACTTACTTATTACTTGTGTAATATGAAGGATGATACATATTTTTTCTTTCCAAATATATATATATATTGAATTAGGAGGAATCCTTTATCTATTTTAATTGTATCACTGACAATTCATATATGAAGAAATACATACATATATACTCAACTTGACATATATATATTCTCATGGTTAAATGATGAATTCATAATAATTTCCAGGAGCTTCCATGTAATAAAAATATTCAGTACAATAACAAGTACTTTCCTCAGAGCTTCTTCTTTCTCAAATCATAAGAATGTGTGTGGTGAGATTTAAAATCCTTATTTTTTCTTTTGTCATTTTCTCCTCATTCTCAAATTCTATTAGTTGAGAAGTTTTAAAAAAATATTTTATTCTTCAATAGCTTTTTCCAAATATTGTTAATTTTTTTTAATTCACACTTTTCGTTTATGTTCTTGGGCCTTTTAAAAATCTCTCTAGCTTCCCTTAGTAATCTTTGGTCATATTATTCAATTTTTGCCAGAATATGTGCTTTATTAAAATTGATGTCATGATTAGTTAATTTAATATATATATAAGTAAATGAAATGGTCTTTAAATATCTTTTTGCAATGAGCAAATAATTATGTAATGACGCTCTCTTTAAAGACAGATGGGGGAAACAATATTCATTTTCTAAAAATAGTGCATATATGTAGTATTTTTATTTTCTTGTTTTACTGGCTAGAAAAAAAATAATTAAATATCAATTTACCAACCATTATTGGATGATTAGTTAGAGAATATTGCCATTGTTAATATATTTAACTAGGAACAAAATAAATCAAAATAAGTATCAATAATTGAATACTTATGTATATATACATCTGTGCTTTTTCTTAAATGGAATGTAATTCTAAAATCATTTCTGCTTTACATACTTCCAAACTCCATCATCTAGTAGAAAGTTGAAATGACTAAACAAACAAAAAGATAGATCAATTGAGAGAAAACTTTACTTCAAACTTAAAAATTGGTACAGCTTCAAAGCAAATTGAAATTTGTTGTCAAAATCAATCTGTTTTTTTTTTTTTTTAGAAACATCAGTAGAGAGAAGAAATGGACTCAAAATTTTATTTTGACAGCAGGCCCAAACATTTTAAAACTCTATGATAGGAGAAATCGTTCAACATTGAAAACAAACAAACGTAGGAAGAATAAAAAATGCACAAAAAAACTTTTTTTTTTTAAAAAAAAAGAACAATACTGTGTTTGATCAGTTACATTTTTTTTTAAAAAAAAAAAGTTTTGAACTTTATTTCATCCATGAAAATCCAACTCAAAACAATACGGCCAGAATAAAAATCGGGAAAAAATTTAATGGAGGAATTTTAAATGGACAAGACTTATATCAGAAGTACAGTCTATCCCTTCTCAATGAACTATATTTAGTTTCATTTCTATAGTTCTGACACAATAATTTTCAAAAATAAAGAAGGGCTCTTGAAAGATGATAAAATTTTATTATTAGCTTCCTTGAGGAGTCCTATTGACTCTTCTCCTTAATTATCAATTGTAGTCTTGATTTGTCCACATACACTATATAGTAAAATTATAGTAGCAGTATCTCCAGATCATTTCTGGCCAATGACCTTCAAGATCTTGCTGTCAAATTCATATGATTAAATAACAAGTGGGTTTAGGTTCAAAATCTTAGAGATTTTAATTTTTGTGATATTGGCATGGCTGTGTAAAAGACAAAGGAAGCTTCTAGATGCATAAATGCAATTAATTTCAGATTTGAATCCAAAGTCCTCACTAATGAAAGTTTCTAGTCAAAAATGGTCTGAAAATGTTGGTATAATAGCATTATTTTTTAGTCTTCATTGCTTATTCAAACTTACAATAGGCAGCTCTAGATTAGAATGAAGATAACCATTGTATTTATATATTGGTCTATTTCCATTATCTATTATTAATTATTGAATGTTTTTAAAAAATTCAACTTTATTTAAGTATTCCAATTACATTCAACTGTTAGTAACAACACACAGGTTAGTATAAGCACATTTTGAGTGATATTATTCTCTTCTCTTCTTTGGGTGTTGCTTGCTTGAGTAATGACAATTCTAGCTTGGGGATTGAATGTATACTCTTAGATTCTTGAATATTGAATTTTAAGATAATGCTCTAACCAAGTGATTCTTATCTTAAAATTCATTATTCAAGAATCTAAGGGTCCAGATTTGATTCCTATGCTAAAATTCTCTGGTCAGACCAGCAACACCTGAAGAAGAGAGGAGAATAATACCTTTCAAAATGTTATACATATACTAACATGAGTGCTTAAATAAAGTTAAATTTTTCTAAAGACATTCAATACTTAATTATGAAAATAGTCCAATATATAAATACAACTAAAATACAATCATCACAAATCTTCAGGAAAAGATGAAGATAACCACTCTTGAAAACATATTAATAGTAAGCTAAAAAAGTTATGTAATATTTTAGTGGTATTTATATTATGCAAATGAAGAGGCAGACCTCTATGTTTTATGGATAATACATTTCAAAAATTGAATTAACAGCAAGCTGGAATTGAATCTGAGAAAAAGTGAATAAAACCTGATATAGAAAGAATCAGATCTTGCAGTCTGGCTCACCAGGTGCAAGTACATCTTTGGACATGCAAATAACAATGTCAGGAACACCTTTATAAAACTATAAAGAAGTACTCCTGATAGAGACTGGCTTCTTGCACCAGATTGGCTACACATTGAATTCTGGACTAACGTTGACCTAGTCTAGTAATAATAGGCAACTCAAGTTCTTCAGTTACTGGCATCAGTCTATTCGGCAGAAATTCTAATTAGCAGAAGACTCAAGTCCAAAGATTGATTTGTCATGCAATCTTTTTAATTTAGTTAATAAAATTCTTTTGAAAAAAAAACAGCAACTTATATTCTTATTTATTACTTGTATTTTACAGAGGAAGGATGAGAATACATGGGGGAGGGGGTATGATTCTTTTTTTTTAATGTTTTTGGGAAAAAGTACTTTTTTAGTAAAATAGTTGAAAATTTAAGCTGATGTTATAAGTTATGTATGCACATATGTTTGACAGAGATCAATGTTTATAGGCATGTATAAACATAATATAAGTAAAAATGTAGATATGTTCAATCTTCAAAATATTTGAAAGTTATATATTAAAGATATGAAGATTATTAATTTTATTTTTAAGACACAATTATATAAGTTTATATTAATGTAGAACATGGGTGGCCAATGGTTTATAGTCATGTGTCAGGTTTTTCACATGAATTCAGAATATGTTGACAGCTTTTATGCCATTATTTAATATTTGTATAAATTATGTTTAAATAGATAAATAATATTGAGCATTTTTACAATACATTTATTACAGAAAAAAAATTAGCATAATATATTATAGAGAAAAGTTCAGATGTTACTTTGATGATATTTAACCAATTAAACAAATGCTTCTTTCTTTATATAGTTTTTACAGTATAGAAATTTATTCTTGACTTAACAAATCCTCACAATTTCTATTGATTAGTAGTCTTTTTCAGAGTGATAACATAAATATATATGAACACATAATATAATATCTATATATCTAAACTATTCATAATTAGACATAAACTTGCCTGTATATACTCTCTTTATATATATATATATGAATGCATAGTATTATTTATGGGAACTTCCATGTAATAAAAATATAATAGCTAAATAGCTGACATTTCAGTACAATAGCAAGTACTTTCCTCAGAGCCTCTTCGTTCTCAAATTATAAGAATGTGTGTGGAGAGATTTAAAATTGTTATTTTTTCCTCATTTCGCAAATTCTGTTGGTTAACAAGTTTTAAAACATATTTTATTCTTCCCAAATATTGTACATTTTCTTTAATTCACACTTTTCATTTATGCTATTAGGCCTTTTAAAAACCTCTATAGCTTCCCTTAGCAGTCTTTGGTCATAAAGTTAATTGATATCATGGTTTGTTAATTTAATGTGTGAATAAATGGTTGAGAAATTAGATTTTTCTCTAACTGCTAAAATGTATAATTTTTTTTCTTATATTTATTCTATGATTGATCTGCGCAATGTGTGAATGTTAACAAAATCCACATGGAATTTAATATACACCATGACACTCCACAGGAATTTTATCTTTAGGGCATGGAAATATTTCATTAATTTTTTTAAATGTAGTACAAATTGTGTGGATATTATTTTTCTTTAAGATGTTACCAATTTTATCAGTTACTCCCTTTATATATGGCAGAATAGTCTTAATTTTTGAAGTATCAAAATCCTTTTTCTTATTATATAAAAAGACTCAATTAATAATCCTGTGATCAAAACCATTATGAAGAAGCATTTTTTTTTTTATTAGCATTGATATCTTGGTGAAAATGGCTATCATCAGAAAGTTCTATCTAGCAAGGTCTTTGCCACTGAAAATAATTGTGCTGGTTGGTGATGAGAAGAAAAATGTAGATATCTCCCAGGGTGTGTTTGCTTTCTATGTATACCATTAGATAAAAAATCATCCTTCTTTAAGTCAGTTATTATTTTCTACTTCCATAGTAAATTTGATGTTATGAAAAGAATTTAAGAAAATTAAAATTTCATCAAGACATGCTTATCATGAGGGTAAATAACAAAGGTATCATCAACATACCTGTCATACAGATGGGTTTAATATTTTTACTAAATCTCAGTCTGACCAAGGGTATGATTAATATGTAATTATTAGTCATAATTACTCCTCTGCTTGAGTAACAGGGTCTAAAGTCAAGTAATTAATGATTTATTAGGAGCTAATAACTTAAAAATATAGGTGTATAAAAATAATAAACTGGTTAAGCTGGTCTCAAACTCATAAATCCAGTTATAAACTTTACTTCAAATTTTACAAACTCTGCAAACAAAATGTCAAATCCCATTACAATATATGTAATACAGGGAGTATACCAATAGCTCTAACAAGCTTTTATTGATAAGTCCACAAGAGAAAGCATTTAAAATCTTTATCTAGCATAATCCCTATACTCAGATCAGTTTCAATCTTTTGGCTGACCTCAGTGAGGTACTAGGACATTCAGATACTAGTTCTAAAATATCCAACTCAAAACCAGCACTTACCTAATATGTAACTATTAAGTAGAAAATATTCTAGATAGAGATTTTGAATCTGTAATACAAGTTTAAAATAAGTCATGTGGTATATGATTTGCTTTAATAATAGTTGTCACCATTTGAGTTGCACCCCTCATTTCTTTATCTTTTGTAAAAATAAGTCATTCTTTAGATTAAAATGTCTGATCTATAAAAAAGTACTTTTTAAAATTCTCATCAACATTTTAGTTACATAGTTAAGTTAATTGTTCTTAAAATCTTTATATTTTACTAAATTTGTTGTTTTTCTAAGATAAGTTCTTACTGTTGAAATTACAGTTATTGGCCATTCTTTTGAGTTATAACCTACAATTCATTACAATATAAACCAATTCTATCATTCATCTGTATTTTACTAATATTCATTTCAACTAAAGTTTTTACAACTTATTTTACAATCATTATATAATCATGGTATTTAATTCAAATGTTTGTTTGAAGGTGAGATTGTTTTAAAATATTACTTAAACAAATATTTTGTACATTCTATTAACCAATTATTTTTAAAAATAAAGTCATTTTTTAAAAAGAATAATTAATTGAATAGTTTAAATTTTAATATTCTTTATGAAATGTACCACATATTTTATTTATCACTTGTAAGTGAAGTGTGAATAAAAATTCCAAGCTATTTTAAAACTTAATTTATCACATGAGAATATGCTTAAAGGGAAATCATAAATGACAATTTTCATTATTCAAATTTTTATTTGAAAGCAAGGTTGTTTTAAAGCATTACTTAAATGAATGTTTCATCTATTGAACAATGTTATTCTTAAAAATAAAATGGTTTTAATTTTTGTTAAAGTTAATAGTTATTTGAATAATTTAAATTTCAACATTCTTTTTATGAAATAGATAAATAAATTGAACGTTATTCTTACTTTTTAAAATTTAGTTTATCAAATGAGAAATATATTTAAACTGAAATTCTAAAAGTTTATCATATTTTATAGTGTCACAATATTTAATTAATTTACAATATATTTATGAAATCATATTTTACTTCATTTACCAAAAAGTATTATTCTATCCATTTCTGTAGTATGTATTTCAATATGGAGGCCACAACATACTTTGAATTTAAAAATGTTCCAATATGTCTGTAATCTGTTAATCAGTGTTGTCTACTTTTTGCATTTTTATGTTGTCATTCAAAAATAATTGCTGTTCTAATGCATTTTTATACTGCCAATTACCAAAGATTCTAAACAATTAATTATCATAAAGTAAAAATTCATAACCTATAAAATTCTTCACAAAAAAAAGAGAGACATTGCACATGATTCATACAGATTGGTGCAATATTTGTTGAGTTATAAAGTAACAAACAAACTTTCACAGTTATACAGTTATATATATATATTATAACGATCTGAAAGAAAGTGGGGATCGAATCTAACTGCAATCTGCACTACAAGGGCGCCATCTAGGCATTTGAGCCTAGAAAAAGTTATAAAGTAGGCAGATACACGCTGTTAAGATTCCACTTTATTTAAATATTTAGATCGTTAGCCCAACATCACTAGCTCAGGGAGTAGTAGAGATAATAAAATATAACTTTATATCTTAAATATAAAAAAATAAAAGCCACTGCCAGAAATTAACACATAAAAATATTTATTTACGCACATATAAATTTTGAATCATTTTAAATTTTGAGGAATAGATTTATCATTTAGATTTTTATATTAACTTTTAATTTTACATTTAAATAGATTGCAATGAGTTTAATATTTTATTTAGAGGATCAAGTATGAATAGACTACATAGATCTGCATTTGAAAAGAAAATATTCTATCCCTTATTTATCCTTAGGCCAAAAGTTCGCAGTCAAACTGATGTCAATCCATCTGATACATTTGTATTCAATGTAGCATGAAATACAACAGCACAAATATACTATACTGTCAGGAATGGACATCTGAACAGTATAGTTAGAGAAGACATTGACTCTTGACCAATACAGGAATGTTACATCTGTATGGCAAGAACAATAAAATAAAAACTCCATAGGAAGGGACCACGGTCCTTTTTGCCGACTTACAATCCCATCCATAGGCAAAGGGTTGGTGTGGTGTATACAGTGATTCTGCACGTAGCAAAACTCATACTACATCTACTAATTACACAAATATATTGAATCCATTGACCTAATTCAACTATGAGACGAATAACTTAAGATTACCCTCCCTTAATGTAACTTTACAAAACTATATAGCCATTCATGCCCGACTTAAATTTAACATTTAGATACATTCACACAAATGAATTTTATAAAATTTGTTTTATAATGTTGAATATAGATCAGCTGCATAGATTCCATGGTTAAAAACATTCCAAAATAAACATAACCGATCAAAATACAAAGTCGTCGATAATGTCAGTTGCAGAGGGAATACAAGAAAACCCAATAGCATTCATCATAAGATGCTGCAGTGTCATCGATGACCTATATATTCTAATCGAATATGAAAACCACAACATAATTAACCATTAACGAATCCATGCAACATCTATACCCAACTTAAATTTCATCATTTAAAATTTAAACAATAAATATTAATACAAATAAAATTAATAAAATGGAAATGATTTTTTTAGCAAACAAATATGTAAAAATTAAACATTTATAATTAATTTGAAACATAAGTCAGAGAAAAGATCTTTTTTTTTTAAATTTAGGTTAACTGATCAAATCTTTAAAGTTCTTAATTACTTTTTTTTTTTTTGTTAATTTGAAAAGTTCATAGCTCACGGTAGAAGAGTCCAGGTTCCTGTTTTTAATTCCCGTGACATCTCCAGTGGAAGATAATGTTCTGGAGGTGGTATTAGCTGGTTCCATTCTGGTATCACAGTCTTTTCATTTTTAAAATAAGTGATAGAGAACGACAAGTGTGTCTTGTCGCTCTTCTCACCAAATCAAGTTGGAAACTGTCAGGAAAACTGTATTTCTCTTTTAATAGTATCCACACAGATTCAACCAACAAAACATCACTAATCCATCCTTTTCATTTGGGTCTGGGCTGAGGCTTGGTGCTTCCATTGGTCAAGCTAATTTCTCTTTATTCTCTTATCTAATTTTCATCTGACTTTTTATTTACACAAGAGCCCCAAAGCTAGCTTGCTTTTCAATTAATAAACAATCATTTCTATTTACAGATTACAGGAATTAATTAATACCTGTTTTTATTTTTACTTACGTTATTTCTTTATTAAAATATTTTTATATTTAAATCTTGCATTTTTTTTATAAAAAAAATACGTTCAAATACTTTTTTTATTTATAAAAAAAATATTGTTAAAGTTTTGCATCTGTGCGAATATATATACGTTTAACAAACATTTTAATTTTAGCGTTTAGTTTTTTTTTTAATACACTTATTTTTATTTGCGAACTTAAAAGTTTTTATTTCAAATTAATTTAAAGTTGTAATTATAAATTTATTAAACGCTCACTATTATTTCAGTAATAGTTTTAACAAGGCTGTAAACCTTAGCAATGAGCGTCTGAAAAAATCGTCACTAGGGACCTCTGTAGGTCTTTAAAACACATGCTTACGCTGGGATTCTCTCTTTTCTTCATAGCGTAAGCATGTGTTTTAAAGACCTACAGAGGTCCCTAGTGACGATTTTTTCAGACGCTCATTGCTAAGGTTTACAGCCTTGTTAAAACTATTTCAAATTAATGTAACGGCATATTTATATATCGTTACAATATATATATATATATATATAAGATTTGCCCATACAAAAGCGTTTGGGTTCAAAAAGATAGATGGCCATTCTATCTTTTCCAAAGACTTTATCATATGTTTGAAGTGTTAGTATTCATTCATTTATAGTTAAAATCTTTAAAGTGTATGTGCAACAGCTTATTGCTGTTTAAATATTACAGTTTATAAACATTGCGCTATATAAAAATAAAATGATTATTTATATAAAAGAGTTGTAACATTATAAATTTCTTATGTATGTTTTATTATACATATTTTGGTATAAACGTTGTTTAAATTTGGTATTGTCAAATATTACTAGTTTAACATAAATTGATATTTCCTTAGTATTGATTTTGTGATGTTTATAGATAATTTCCTAGTCTCACCCCTATGTATACATAACAACCCTCCAATTTATCCTGAGAATTCATGTTCTGAGATGAATTAAAGCAACATGTTGCAATGAGAATTATGATGGTGATGTCAGAGTCCAATTCATTTATATGTCGTTTTTTTTTAGAAGAAAGTGGTAATTTAAATTAGATTTAGTAGAGTTTAAATCCTGTACATTCAAATAAACACTTATGAATTAATGTTGACTTTTTGTGGTAGTATTTGACATAATGCTGACCAGGAAATTTAATCAGGGTGTCTTATGTAAACAATTATATAAAGGACTGAAGGTTTGATCACCATTATTAATATCTATGTTAATTAGATTTAATTAATTGAACTTTACACGCCAATTAATCTGTGATAAACTGACGAAATGCATATTGATTTGAAGTGCATTCATTTATATGCCTATCTGTGCATTAATGTAAGTGCATATATATGAGCCATCAGTGTAGGCACTATGCCCATCATCAGTAGTTGAATTCCCTTATAATATAGGATTGGTTTATTATGAAATTCACAATTATTAAAGTATTAGTCTTGCTTACAATTGATAATATGTTTTAGACTGATAATTGACAGTATACTGATGAAATGAAACAAAGATGTTTGTGAGTTATAATCTTCATCACTAAGGATTTAAATGACAAAAACTTATAATCATTTTGCCCATTATTTACCTATACCTGCTTTTTAATGTATTGCGGAAACAATTAAGAATTCTTTTATCTGTGGTAGGTTTCGAAGCTTTGAATATTATTAAATTCAAAACAGTGAGATGATTCAGATATTAAATAATTGAGAAATTATAGCGACTATAAAAAAAATAATAAATAATAAGGATCTATAGAATGACCATGAAAAAGATAGATAGAAACTATCAGGAAACATGTTGAATACATACGAACACAAAAGATTATGAAAGACAGAAAAAAACAACAACTAAATTATGTGTGCAAGTAGGAATGACGTTTACATTGCTAAAGAAAAAGACGATGTAGGTGTGATTAAATGTGCGCGTGTGCGTATGTGGATTTATGGATATGTAATTTAAATTTTTCTTATGAATTACGTAATTAATTTTTTCTAGTAATATTATATTTTAATTCGTTATTTAATTTCTTTTTAAACAAATATATTATTTTGATAAATTGACCCTTTTTGTTCTGAGAGGATTTTTTTCCGCATCTGCTTTTGCCATTCCTCTCGTATTGCGTCTTACTTTATTTATTTTTTCTCAGTGTATATTTCAGAAGATACTTTGGCAGAGTTTGCCTGAATAATGTCAAAACAAACAAAGCATAAAGATGGCATTATTACATTACTAACTTAAAAAAACTTTTTTTTTTTAAGTACTGTATATGTCTTTATATCCCAAAATATTCCACACGATACGTTATTAATTTATAATTTGAAAATTTACTGTGTGATCTTTTTTAAAGTGATCATGTGACTATACATTTAAAAACATTCATATAATAATATCTAGATAAAAAAATGTTATTAATTCTTCAAGTTATAGATAAAAAAAATTTTGTAAAAGTCAATAATAGTTTGATTAAGGCTATTTTCTTCTCTCCTGGAATAAATAAATACTCTAATGGTCAGTGCAACAGTCGAGAATGGAATTGATGGATTGATGTTCGAAACCACAAATGATGGAATGGGAGTTTTATTTTACAAGATATTACTTATGGAAAAATCGAATGAGTTGTGTCTATTTGTGTATTTTTTCCATATGTCAAAGCATCGGCTGGGAAGCAAACCCGCGACAACTGTCTGGAAGCAACTGCTTGCATGCAAGGCAGCTGTGCTGATCTCCCAGCTACCAACACTTGATGTCTATTTGTGTATTTATGTATAATTGAATAACAGATGTGTTAATCTTTAACAGAGGTTTAAAGTTTGTATCTGAGCCAGAGATAATCTCTAGTTTAATAAATGATTGATAATAATCATTAAACTATTTACCTGAAAGAATTAGTGTCAAAGTTGAGGGTGCCAAAAGTTTGACGCTTGTAAACTAAAGTTTAATTATATATATGAAGATTGTCTGTGAAAAGCAAGTTTTATATTTGCATGGAAGGAATTTTCCAGCTAGATTGCTTTAAGCATCCTGATGTAGCCAAATAACTCATTAATCATATATTTGGCCAGTAAATAGATACTTATCTTTTATTAATGGTAAAAGAGGGGTTCAGGGTAAATCTAAATTGGTCATATGAGTGTTAGTGCACTAATCCAAAATAATTCTGAGATACGGAAGGATCATACATCTATGGACTCAAAACCAATATTTTAACTTAGATTACTTTAATCAAGAATAATAGTAATCATTCAGGTAAGATATTGAATAGTTTTCCTGATAAAAAAAGTCTAATTAGAAGAGTTATAGCGTATAAAAAATATGTATATATAATTAATTAAGAAATAAGACAATGCATCTTGAATCAGATATAAATAAATTTAAATAGGTGTCAACTCCAATTCTCATATATATTGTGGTTACTGTATTTCATTAAAAAATTAAAAAAATTGCTCCTTTATGTATTTCAGGAAGACTTAATAATCCATGAAAATATTATAAGCATTAAATTTATATTAATACTATAATGATGATAACTAGATGTCAAACATGATTATGTAGTGCTAGAATTGTTTACAGCTACTTCAAGGTGAATGATAAAGCATCGACCATAGGTAAATTTTGTAGTGTTAATATGATTTTGCATTTACAAGAAAGAATTTATATATATATATATTTAGTAGTAGATATAAACCAGGGGTGTGCAACAAGTCGATTATGATCCACCGGTCGATCGCGAGGCCAATCTGGCAAGAGCTGTCGGGTAACGAATGAAACAAATGTCAAGTTTTTCAAGTTTTTTTTTTGTTATTTTTGTTTTTGTTCTAATTTTTTTTTTCAATTCTAGATAGGTGAAGTCTACTAAGTCCTATCATTATTGAAAATAATATTTTTAATCTGTCCACTAAACCCTATCATTATTGAAAATAATATTTTTAATCTGGATTTAATGTAGCTAATTTGAATTAATTCCCCCGGACATGAATTTTTTGGCTCATTAAATAATTTTTATTTTTTACTAGGTAGATATATAAAAGTAGTATGTATTTCACTTCTCCCTCCACTTAGAACACATTTTTAAAATAAAAAGTAGATCTTATGAACACAAAAGTTGCTCCCCCCCCATAATAAATTTTTAATTATTATTTTTTAGAAGATGAAGGGGGGGTAAAAACCTTCACCTTATGAATATTGTTATATCCATTAATTGTTTTCTGTGGAGGATTTAAGAGATACCTTTGGGCAGCTGTGGGCTAAATAAACATTTTTATCTACTTGTGTAATATTTAGATTCTTCATTGTGTAGCCACTAACTCTATTTTCGGTTTATCAGATAAATTGGTAAAGTGATAGATAAGTAGATTAAAGTGCAATTATTAGTTAAGTATTGGTGGTGTAGCGGTTGGGTAGCTGCCTTCCAGGCGGCTGGCCTGGGTTCACTTCCTGGTCAATGCTTTGACATAAAAAAAAAGTACATAATTATAAATTTAATTGTTTTTTAACATTCATAATAAACTGATCACAAAAAATATCAATATTATTAAAAGTTAGATTATATACTCTTTGCAATCTATTAATAACTGACTTGCTGAAGAAAGTATTTTTACATGTAGTAAGTAACTTAACAGACGACTAAGTATTTTCAATTCTATTTTCATTATACAGTCACTGACATCAATTTACCCATTAATTAACTTTTTCAATAATATCATAATGCCAAAACATTTGTGGATTATTCCTAAAAAAATTTTCAACCCTATTTAAATTATTATTATAATCTTTTTCCGTAAGAGTTTTAGTATAAGCAGTAAATCACTAAATTTTTTATACAATTCTTTATCATTAGTTAATTTATATAACCTATGATATTTATGCTTTCTATTCAAACCCTTACACAATTCCTTAGAAAACCATTTAGGATATTTATTAATAATATTCAAATAATGCCTAACAGGAATATATTCATCTAGACAATTTTGAACTATACTAATAAACTTATTTACCACCACTATATTTGGATCATTTCCCATCAAAATTGCATTCCAATCAACATTTTCAAAAGCTTTATAAAGACCATAATAGTCACCATGTTTTTAATATCTATTACTATTTAATGTAGGCTTTATATAATCATGAGAACCATCTATTGCAATTCCAAAGATGGATGATAATGATCAGGAGGCAAAAGAGGTTCATCAACCTCTTTGCACTTCAAATCATCCTTAGTGCTAAACAATAAATCCAACATACCACCCCTAAAATTAATATTAGTAAGTTGAATTAATCTAAACAACTCAAGAAAAATTGTTAATCTATAAAGTTTATTATTATTACCATGAGTCTTATTGCTAAGTAGTGAGTAATCAACTTTATTAAAATCCTCATCTATAATAATATAGTTATATTTCACCAATATATCTTCATTAACCAAATATGCATCTAAATCATTCATTGTCAAAGTCGGGCAAAATATATAGTACCTAACAATATTTTATTTTTATTTTTTGAACAAACTGCAGTCTAACAGCATTCAATATTATTATCATTAATACATATCTGTCTATGCTTTATGCCTTTTTTAATACCAATCCAAGTACCACCTCCTCTTGTTTCATTATTATAATTTCTATCACATCTATACACACAATACCTATCATCAAATATACTAACATTATCAATTTCTTCTTTTAACCAAGTTTCTTAAAAAGATAATATCATATTCAGTTAATAACAATTCATATTTAAAATCAATTGCCTTAATTCTAAGACCATGTGCATTTTGATAATAATAATTCATGAATTGTTATTTATTGCACAGGTCATTTTGCAAATTTACATCTTGCATTGTAATGCTACTTTCATCAACACTATCAGTCAATATAATATCTTCACTCTCTTCTTCAATAGTCTTATTAACATTTATTATAGTATCATCCTGTGTACTATTAACTACATCAGCATTTAGATTTCTTAAATATTAAATTACCATAGAAGGGTAATATCACAGCACCTACAGGCCAAATATCATTAGCATTAACTTATCAGATTCACATTCTTGTCTAGATAAATAAAATGAAGAATGTTTTTAGACCTAGTGTTAACACACACTGTTTATATTTAAAATATTTTTCAAATGTATAATCACATCAGAAATATCATTATCCATTCTAGTCAGAAAAACATTTTTAAATCTCATCTTAACAGCTTTCAATACATTATTAACTTGATTTCCTATGATAGGAGAAATATTTGCACATTTAACATTTTTTTGTTTATTCTTGCCATAAAATACAGTTTTATAACTTTCCTTTTCTTTATCTGCACAATCTTTCAAACAAAAGGTATATGATTTTTTAAATATTTTATCTTGATTAGAAATCTTAAATGTTTCATTAAATCCAATAGAGCAGGTAGGTCTAAAATCATCATCATGTGGCATTTTATTTATTTTCTCATCTGATTGAACAACTTTATTAAACAGGCAAAACTCTCCATACAGTAGTGCCACCCTGTTTAATAGCAGTTATGTGCTAGCATAAGAGATGGTGATCATATGATGTTTATTGATTGAACTATTTTTATTTTAATTACTTTATTCTTTTGTTCACTCAATTTAAAATTAGATTTTTGTATCAATGACACTAATTATATCCGATTGCTTTTGTAATTTATCTATTCTTTCATTAGAATTCCTATTTACTTTAAATAATGGGCAGAAATCTGAATCAGCAACACCAAATTCACCAACTACTTTCTTTGTTTAAAACAACAAACTTTTCATTAACAATTGTGCTTCTATAATCATTATTTTGATTTGTATCCAAATTATTACCTGATATATTTAATAACATAGTTTTCATCATAATATTTTCTTCTTTCCATAATTTAATTTCACTTGATAAGTCTGTAACAATATTTAAAACTCTATCAATAAAAAAACTAGTTTCTTTACAAGATAAACAATTACTATCCATTTTAGTTAGATTTGTTTTTTTTATCAAAATTATGGTTGTTTACAGTTTCTAAACTTCCTTAGATATTCCATTAATTTCTATTAATTTGAAAATGTCATTACCTTTATTTTCCAATAAATTTTGGCCATCAAAAATTTCCAATTCTTGTGAATAATTTATCTCTGACCCAATATCCTCCATTTTGTTTTCATTGGCTTTCATTGTGTTACCAATATTTGAATTATGATCACATTTGTCACAAATATATGACTCCATTTCTACTTCATTTTTATGCAATATTATCTCATTAGATTTTACACATGATTCTTTATTATTACATTTAATACATCTAATTCTTGGCTGTTTGCCAAATATAAGACCACTGTATAAAGCACATAGTGTGCCTCCCGTATTACAGCAGCAAATTATCATCATCATCATCATCATCATTATTATTATCATCATCATCATCATCATCATCATTATTATTATTATTAAAAGTATATAAATTTTGTCTTGCTTATATAATGTATGAAAAGATGTCCTATACAGGGTTTGAACAAATGAGCAGAAACATTTGTAATGTTCATTACAAACAGCTATTTTAAATGGATGTGGATATTTTAACTCCAGTAGAAAGAATGATGAGGAAGTAGCAAAAAAGTTAAGGAATGAATAAAAAATATAAAAAATACTTGAATAATGATTGCAGTTATAATTAAAAGAGAAAAGTGTAGTTGCATGAGTACACAATTCCATTGACATAATTAATGCATTTTAAGAATCATTATTATAGGCAGTTGAAGTTTTAAATTGGAGTCCTAGGTTGTAAAAAATGGAGAAAAAGATTACATATGAGATAGGTCAATGAAATAAGAAAACTGAAGTTAGAAGTTGGTGAAAATAGATAAACTTATACTGCAGCAGATGTTTAATGGTTGAAAATGATAGTCATTATAGCTTTTCCTAACAATGTTTACAGTTGTATGTTTGAAATTTAAAAGAGAGTCATTAATTGCAAGTATGTTGAGCATTGGCCACCTCCAAAAGAGAGAAATAAGTAATCATTCTAAACATGGTAGTAAGAGTTTCTACGGTAGACAAATTTTGCTCACAGTTCCTCATTTAATAAAGGAACTCTTTAAAACATCAAAAGTGACAAGTAGTATGGGTTCATAATATAAAAGAATATCAGCATTGATAATATAGAATTATGGATGGTTCACTATAGCAACTTTTTAGGTGACTCATGGGAGATGATAGCATACTGCGAGGGAAATAAATAGACACTAGATGGCAGGCTTCTTAGATTTCTTCAAGGTTTTTTGACTTTTTAGTTGATTTTTTCTGCTGTATAGATATATTATAAAGCTTAAAAAAAATCAATAATCTTTGTCTACAGAAAAGGAAACTTGTATAAATTAATGTTTTTTTTTCATACTATATTTATTTATTTTATTTTTATTGATTTTTGCTTCCTAATAAAATTTACAGTTATTGACATTCATAAAAGTTCATTGGAAAAAAAAGAAGTTAACGAAACCTTATCGTGACTTCTAGTAATTTCCTGTGTATAATACTTACCAGAACATAATGAACCAAGATGAAGAAACAAGAAATACTTTGTCCTGTTGTCAATATTCCTAATTTTTAGATTTTTTTCCCCTCTCTTTTTTAAGTTGATTGCATGTTTCTATAAAACGATGGAAAAAAATATTGAAAATAAGAAATAACCAGAAAATTGGACATTACAGATTTTGTTTAAAAAGTATAAATTCGAAATGTTTTATTAAAAATAAAAATATCATTCTCAATATTTTAATGCTGTTGTTTATGAATTGTAACATTGGAGAAGTCTGTTAATAATGCAGTTAGCAAGTAAGTTTTAGAAACTTTATTGATCAGATTACTTTCATCTTTATTTCAGAGCCATTTACTGTAAATTTGAATAACCAATGAATAAGAGATAGTATAATTCACTTTCAAAGTGCGTCTAGCACTTTTTACTCTTTAAACTTTACTATTCAGTCTAATAGCCTGAAAGTGTAAAAAGAATCTATAAGTTTTCAAACTCATGTTACATGCACAGATCAGTTTTGAATTCTAACCCGCACTTATGAAGACAAACATCAGAAACCAGTAAGTTCGTATATATAATACTTTATCCTCTGGTTTTCACTTTTTATTGAAGCTAGAGTTATTGGAAAATCACAGTTAAAGTAAATTATCAAATCTAGATTATTTGTGTATAAAATATATAATAAAAAGAATAATTATCTAACCTTTATTGCATTCAATTACCAAGTCTTTGATAGTTTAACACAGTGACAATGAAGTGTGGATTCTTAGAATTGATATTAGTGCTGTCACTTCCAAACACTTGAACTTTTTATCAACTTTTAATCAATTAAATCGATATATTTTGATTTCCATAGTTTAGAGCAATGGAAGGGGTCACATTCTGGAATATAAGGTGCTTGGGTTGATGCCAATTCTGACCCTTCCAGTACTCAGTATTCCTATGAAATCTCAAATATTAAGTCAATGATTATTATTATCTGATTAAACATTACATTGGAAGAATATTCACCTTTTTTTTTTCAATTTAATATAATATATAGGGTATATGACTACTGACTTTCACACGATCCACCACTCTCCACTCTATAGTAATACCATTTTTGTTTTCTGCACTTTTTGAATTATTTATTTTTTCATTCTGTTTGTCTGAAACTGCAGCATTCAGAGATTTTTAAAGGTGCAATGAATGTCTAATGAACTACAGATTCAACCAAAACAGCTATAATGAAATAAAATTTATAGAAAAGGGAAAAAGAAGAATTGGCATTATTGTATTGGAATAAACTGTAATCTTAAAAAGATTAAAGGTGTACAAAAAAGAAGATGATCAGAAATACATTATCATAACAGTAAACATGTAATTGAAAAGACTGAAAACATATAATTGATAGAGTATCATGGGAGAAAAAATGCTCTTCATATGATTGCCACAAGATAGCTTCAACTTAATAGCTACTTATGAGCATCTCTGGATTTTATTTTCAAAATAATTATTGTTAATGAAATATCACAATGAATTCAAAAAGCGATCAAAATAAGTCATTGTTTTTCAATGAGTATACAAATCAACCTGTAAAACAATATATATATTTCATATAATCTATTAAGTCTCTTTATCGAATATCTTGTGATCCTATCTTTCAATATTTCCCCCCAGCAAGCTTCTATTTTATCAAGATTTTGACACCTGGTGTTGGCCATCAGTACTTTTTCTCAATGAAAGTAGTTCATGTAGTATCTTTTTAAATAATTCATATAACTTTGTAATACAATTTTTCTTTACAAATTCTGTATTATTTTGCTGAATTTGCCTACATAAATGAATAAATACTGTATTATTTTGCTTGGCTTTTTTCTCCCCATTTTTTCATGGTCATTGCTAACACTCTCAATGGTGAAGACAAAGATTGAAAATCATTTGGGATGCAAATGTTATAGTATGTACTATCTGATATCTAATGATTACTTGGAATCACAGTAAGTGGCTCTAGCATAGAGTGATAACTTGTTTTGGAACCATATGAGAAAGTCATATACTACAATTATTATTTTTATCAGTAAATGATTGCTAACTCATAAAAATCTCAAATGTTTTTAATTTACATGTAGTTTTCTGATCAAAGGAAATTTCAGCTACTAGGTAACAACATGATGAGCATTATGTCAGTTGTCTACTATCATGGATAATTTGTTATTTTTTTACTATTCTATCAACACATTTATCATTTTTAATTTAGAACTGTGTAATAAATTTCATTGAGCTTATATGTAGATAATGAAGGCAAAAATTTTATTTGTACATACATGTAACATCAAATTCATTAAAAACAGATTCACTTCCTATCTGCAGACAATTTTATAACATATACAGTCTTAGTGTCTTAATCATCATCAACCATTATAAATCCACTGCAAGATGAAGGTCTCTCTAAATTCAATCCATCTTCTCTGATCTCTAGTGTCTTTCCTCCACATCACCCCTGCTTACTTTCTTATTTTATCCACATATCTCACATGTGTTCTCTTTCTGGATCTTTTACAATCTCTTGGAATCCAGTTTAAGATTTTAATTATCCATCTATTATTTCTTCTAGCAATATGTCCAGCCCAACTCTACTTCAGTCTTTTAATTCTTTCAACAAAGTCATACCTGTTTGCTCTCTTACCCATGTATTATATTTTCGATCTCTTCTTGTTACTTCTAACATGAATCTGTCCATATTTTTTTGAGTCAGTTTAATTGAGTTGCCATAATTCTGGTACACAGTACCAAAAGCATGTGCTTACTAATATCATTGAATTATTCCACTCTGTATAACACATAAATATGTGTACATATATATCTTACCCATGTATTATATTTTCGATCTTTTCTTGTTACTTCTAACATGCATCTGTCCATATTTTTTTGAGTCAGTTTAATTGAGTTGCCATAATTCTGGTACACAGTACCAAAAGCATGTGCTTACTAATATCATTGAATTATTCCACTCTGTATAACACATAAATATATGTACATATAAATTACATTATAGATCGAATTATTGATTTATTTATCTATGCTTCATGGCTAATTATCATATCATCTTTAATTTAACTAGGTAATTACAAATTCCTAAATTATGTTGTAAAATTCATTGTTAATAAAACATTTTTCAATAATTAATTGTGAAACATGTATAAAAAGAGAAATTATAAGCAATTTTAGATGAAAATTGAAATTAGAATATGAGCATTGTTTTGAAATAACATTTGGGTAAAATAACTTTTTGGATCATGCTTTTAATATTACTTTATTATTTCTATCTCTATCCATCAAAGAGTCACTTATTCAAGTATAAATAGAAGCTATATTGAATTATTATTTATTATGAACTTAAAAAGTGAATATGTTTCTAAAAAAAATTTTTTTCCCAGTCTAAAACATACGCTACAAAAATTTTTGCATTTTATTAGTTTGATTTTAAAGTATAAAATCATCCGCAGTTCACCAAAGACTATTTTCTAGAGAAAACGAAGTACAAAAAAGAACTGACAATTTTTTGACTTTTAAAATATCATAGACAAACTTATCTCTATTAGACCTTTGTCTTAAGAAGGGACCATAGGTTTTCAGAATCTTAAATACAAATATTATCTTTCAACTGTAAATACAAACTTATTAAAACCTAGGTAAGATAGAGATCTTTATTTTTTGCTTAATTTAGAATTATAAATTTAATCATTTTCATTTTATAATTACATATTTTTAAAAAGTATTACCCTTATGAATTATGCAATTAATATTTATGCCATTTTTTATGTTATTTTTCCAAATAGTCATGATTTGAATTCTTTCATTTTCTCACACAATATATTTCAGTTATAGGTTTATCTCATTGAATTTGTGGACAATTAGTAATCTGCTCTTACAGCAGTGTTCTATTAGTAATCACTCTTTCTAAAATAATAGAATATTTTTGTCTCTTTCAAACATCATTTATAAATAGTCACTTCATGCTTGCATTATTATTATTTGTTATTATTAGTTTAGTATGGTTTTGCTAATAAATTTATCTTCATTCTTTATTCTTTTGATGATTCAAGATCCCGGATATACTATTAACAAATTTTTATATCATGTTTCTGCATATTTATTTGTAACATTTATATATGTGTGAGATCTTAATGAAATTTCTGATGTGTAAAGTCAATCGTTGTGTCAGTCATATAAAATAAAGTATTGTTTTTATAAACGAAAGGTTAGTAATGGTAGTTATAAAAATAAATAGGCATTAGCTCTGTCATGCTTAGAGAGGCAAATTGACTAATTGCTAGGTGTATAAATTAAAGCAATAAAAATATATACTTAGGTTGTCTATCACTCTAATCATAGCAGATATAATTTCTAATTACTCTTATAATTACCATCATCAGCTCTTATGTTATGAAATCAATACTTGTTTGATATGGATTGATTCTCATCTGTACAAAATAAAACAACATTTAAATTGGTCTACTGAATGAAACTTGAGTTCAACATTCTTCTTGGATGCTCAAGTATAATCTATCATTACAAGCAAATAAGTTTATTATTATTATCATTATCATCATCATCATTGTTCCTTCCCATCATTGAATATTGTTCAATCATTTGGAATCCTAGCTCTAAATAGGGATATAATTTATTACAATCAGTGTCTAATTTTTCCAAATATGTTTCTCTGGGAAATAAAATTGTTGTTCATATTTTTTCTAGAAGACAATATAGAGATCTTAAATATCTTTATAAAATTGTTAATAAAATAGTTCTTTTATCTGACACAATTTTTACTATTATAATTAAATCTCATGTGCATGATACTCGGTCTAATTCTGTTTGTTATATTAAGACTTGTCATTCCAATGTTCTTAAATTTTCTCCTTTATTTAGGCTACCATCTTTATATAATCAGATTTGTAGTAATATTAATCACTTCAATTTAGATTATAATCAATTTTGTAATGTAATTACATTTAAATGCGAGGTTTGATTGGTTTATCTTGATTTTGTTTACGTATATATATATATGTTAATTCTAATATTTTCATGGATAAAAGATGTCATATTATTATTACTATTTGCGGGATATTCCGTGTAGTGAAAAAGCCAAATGCTGATGTTTCAGTACTTGATATTGTACTGAAACATCAGCATTTGGCTTTTTCACTACATGGAATATCCCGCAAATAGTAATAATAATATGACATATATATATATATTTGTTAAATTGTTATTTTCTTATTATTTTCTTATGTACATTATATTTATCCCCTTTCATTTATTTGTTATTATTAATGTGTTAATGGTAATTGGCTATATGCTGGTGTTTGGCACTTAAATCAGTGAATGAATGAATTATTATCTACATTTATGATAGTACTAATGAAAATATTTTTACTTTAGATTTTTAAATGTGTTACTTATCTTTTATAGAAATATGGCATATAATCATATTAATAATTTGTCATTTATACTCATTTATGTATATTACTGTATATTTGTTATGGTACAATTCTGTAATTAGCTTTATGCTGTAGTTTTGCACAGTAAATAAATAAATTGAATAATAATAATTATTATTATTATCATTATTATTATTATTATTATTATTATCATCATCATCATCATTATTATCATCATCATCATCATCATCATTATTATTATTATTATTATTATTATTATCATTATTATTATTATTATTATTATTATTATTATTGTTGTTGTTGTTGTTTTTTTTTTTTGTTATCATTACCTACAAAGCATCACATGACTAACTCTGCTTACATTCAACCTTTTCTTTTAGACACAATAAGTCATCTTATTTTCTTTACTTCAAAGCAATTTATTGTATGGTTGATTAATCAATGATGAGTATAATACGAACAAAGCCCACAGGTATATAAAATTGAAATCACTGAAATATAGTTATTGGTCTAACATCAGTTCTATATTATATTGGAAAATCAATTGTCTTGAGTTAAAAACCTTAAGGTATTTTTGAATGTCATGTTCTTAGTTTGGATAATCTAAAAGAGTTAAAGGTGGAAACTGGGTTATTAGTGTAATTAATCTTGTTGTTGAAGATGGTCATTAACTTCAAATTAGTCTTGGTATGTAACAGTTCTGCTGCTCACCCAAGTTTACAATAGATGGCTCTGGAGTGGAATAGACATTTACCATAGGATTAGATGACTCTGCTGCATCATGTTGCACTGATGGTCAACTGGCTATTGCATACAATGAGGGATGTCTACATTTACTTACTAATAACTAGATATCCATTTTCTGACCAAGATTAAATATACTAAATAACTTTTTTAAGTGCAGTCTACCAACAAAAGTTTCCAATAAACTATAAAAATGTCTTAAATGCTTGTTGGATTTAGTTGTGGACATAATAGTCTAATGCATTATAATAGAAAACTTACTAAATTGTCTATAACATCATCATCAGTAGTAGTAGTAGTAGTAGTAGCAAATCTCCGGAAAAAGATTTAAAAAAAACTAGAAAATTGAAGTATAGAATTAAAGAAGGTTTTGCAATCATATATAAACCAATCTATATACTACAACTGCATCTTCTTTTATCACGTGTTCATTTTTTTGCTCCGTCTTTAACATCTTGCAATGCTGCTTTTAATTTCGGATGTTTGTGCGTATATATACATATGTGTGCACGCGCGTGCGTATGCAATATCATCTGCTGATGGATTAGTCGGTATTTAATTTCTGCGAAAGTACATGGGTATAAAATATTCTTATAGAAATAGTAAATATTTACTTTGTTATGATATCTTCAAACATTTAAGATGGAAACATTTTTTTTTCATTTATTTATAAATCCTTTTTATTGATTAAATATAGAATAAAACTACCGTTCAGTCCCCTAAGGCATTTTAACAGAATTATTTCAAAAATGAAGTCTACGCACTTTTTTTTTAATCTATAAGGATTTTTATTTTCAAAAACAAAGGAATAATAAAAATTAAAATTATATTGCAAAATTAATTTTTTTTAAGGTTATAAAATTAATTTTTATTACCGTTAAATAACAAATAACGTTTTCTCTAATAATAACGTTTTTATATTAGATTAGAAATGAAAAGACAAAAAATCTTTTTATTATCTGATAACATAAATATATGCCATGTATATCTACTTACATTTTCCAATTCCTATATGGTTTAGTTCAGTGATAAGTTGTCAGAATTGAAAACAAAAGGTTTCTAGTTCAAACCTCAACTTCTCATTTCCGATGATGGGAATTGAAATAATCTCTTTATATTAGATTTTCCTAGTTTGAAATGAGATTAATGATGAGATATTACAGGTCACAGATAGTAAAATGATTTTCAAATTGCAGATCTAATCTCAGGAGTTCCAACCAATGTATCCTCTATTGTTTTGTTGGAAAGGAATTGTTCAATAAAATCAGTGTGATGTTTCCAATAAAGTCTTTTCATTTTTTGTCTCCTCACAGCAATCCATTTGATTATGCATACATTTTCCTAGTTTAAACTGAAGTTGCTGTTTTACACAGATAACAGATAGTGGAATAATTTTCAAATCTGAGATTTAAATGTTAAGTGACGAATAAGAAGTAAAAAAAAAAAAGATGTTAGTAGCGGTATTTCGAGTGCCAGAACTGTGAACGCCAAAATTGATTATGGAACCTCCTGATCCTAAATTGGATACTCTTTTAACTGTCTAAACAGAAAAATTCTGATGATTATCTTCTGTTTTGTAAAATAGGAAATTGGTTCAACAAAAGCTATATATAATGTTTCCAAGAAAAAGTCTTCTTTCCGTCTATGATTTTTTTTTATTTATTTTTATCGAATTCATTTAGTATAGCATTTGTACCTTTATCTCATCAGTTTTTGCATTAATTATGACAGCAAGTTTGTTTATTTGGGTGATCCATATTTCCATTCTTTGGTTATATATACTGCAATTTTGATACTAAATATTTTTCTCTGTCACAATCGAGTCATAAAAATTATCTTTTGATTTCAAGTAAATGAATTGCTATGATCTTGTGATATTCACAGATTCGTAGTTCAAAAATTATCTTTATATTACATTGCCACTTTTCTAAATCTTTCAGGATAACACCTTTTTAATATGAATCCATGTTTTGGCTCATCATCCTGGAAAAATATTTTTTAAACTTCATGTATAGATCCATTCACTATGTATATGAGAAGTTGTGACCACGTTTATTTGCTTTTATTTAACTAACTCTGATTTTTTTAATCTGTTTAATTGTTTGTGAAATCATGGGACTCAATTTTCATCCACTTTTTAATTTCCACTGTAATTGAAACATTGCATACATACATATTTCCAATGGCAATATATATATTTTTTAGAGTTAACAAATATTTAAATTTTTAATTGTAGATGATATTCAATACTCATTGCAGTACTAACATTTTGTGATATTAAATTGTATCTAAACTTACTTCATTCATAATTTCTGGAACTATATAAAACTAAATAGAAAAAATATTAATGAAATTTACTCATATAAAATGCACTAAAAAGCAAAAAATATACTGAAAAGTAAAAAATATTCTAATTTTCACATAGAACTATAGATAAAAAAGTTTTTAAATAAACAATCCAAAAACAACATTTCTCCACAAAAGAGTCTTAAAAAAGCATATTCACAAGGGTAATCTGTGTACTGAATATATATATATATATATTATCAACAGATGGTGTTTTTACCAAAAACACGATCAAGCGTTTGTTTACATAAACGATCAAAGAGTCAGAATTAAGTATCTCTTTCGTTTTAGCCCACTTTCAGATCAGCTGATTTCAAGCTATTTTGCTATCATCAGTGAAAGACAGAGCCAAGAAACTAGATCTAAAAACTGACTCCAAGTGTTTATGCACAGAGTTTCTATCAGTTTGCAAGCATGAAATTTTTCAGACCGATAAAGTCTTCAAATTCAGCCAAACAAACTAGATAGCTATATGGGTCTGATCTCAGTTCAGCTTCTCCACATAGTCAAAGCCTCTGCAATCTATATCATTGCGGAAACCTTTAAAGGCAGATTTATGAAAAACTTTATCAGTCTGAAAAATTTCATGCTTGCAAACTGATAGAAACTCTGTGCATAAACACTTGGAGTCAGTTTTTAGATCTAGTTTCTTGGCTCTGTCTTTCACTGATGATAGCAAAATAGCTTGAAATCAGCTGATCTGAAAGTGGGCTAAAACGAAAGAGATAGTTAATTCTGACTCTTTGATCATTTATGTAAACAAACGCTTGATCGTGTTTTTGGTAAAAACGCCATCTGTTGATCTTAAATACAAGCGTCAGCAGGTTTTAACATGATTAAAACTTGTTTTTGTTTTTCATATATATATATATATATATTATTTTATTCCTTACATAAGAAGAGATACATTTTCTGATCATGACCCAGATGGTTGGTTACTTGAAAGAAAAATCCCATGCTTGCTTCAAACTTGAAAAAGTGTTCATTAAACTGAATTCAAACTACAGATCACAATTATGCCATCAGATGCTCCAATTTCTATAGCATAAGGCAATGTAACCGAATACATAATGTACATTATTAATGCCTAATTTAAATTAGTATCAATTTAATTAAGTACAAATTAGTATTAATCTACAACCTAAAATAAAATGTTTGTTATTAAAAATATCAATGCCAAATTTTTTAAATATCTAACGAAAAATAATGTATTATTTATTTTCAGCTCTGTAGTTAAATTGATAATTGCATTAAGAGACTTTATCCCAAACATATTGTGCCAGGCATTATCAAATGGCCTTGCACAAAATCTGCTGTAAAGAATATATAGATTTGTACATATTAGGCACAACAACTATATAAACGTGCTATATTAATCCAATGGAAGTTGGTCTGAGCATTAAAATACCCACACACACCAATTTAAAGTAATATGAAATTGACATACAAAATATTGCATAATAAACTCATGTGTTGTTTTTGTTTTTCCTTTTTGTATATTTTTTATGATATGTCATTATATGTATTTGCTTTTTTATTTTCTAATATACTTGTATTTTTTTTTTTAATTTTCTAAAGATTGTAATTTTATTCCATAAGAAAAAAAAAATGTTAATTGCTTTTGCAAAAATCTGATCAAAAGCAAAAGGTTTGATAATGCTATAATTAAACTGTTATCTTTTTAAAAAAATTATTTTGAATTGATTTCGTAAGCAAGTGGTCTGGGTTATTCAAGATGGAAACCATTGTCAAACTTAAAAATGTAGAATTTAATCGGAAAGATATAGAGGAATGTTTATAATCTAAGTGATAAGGTAAATTAAAAGGATTGGCTGATTCATTCTTCTCAGAGGGATATCTGAATTGGGTTTTATTAGTGGGATTGATAGTGCTGGGGGATTTTTTTTTCTTTCTGGGGCATTCAAGTCGTTCACTACTTTGGCTCCAGAGATTTTCAATCATCTAGCAACTTAGAGATAAATTTATGGACTAGACCGCTGCTGACATTTTCTAAGAAATCCATTATATAGTTCTTTTAAGAACTCTTGATTTCTTAAGAATTTAATAAACTAGTCAAGATAGAAAAATGAACATTTGATAAAATTTATTATCATATACAAACAGAGGAAAATATGAAGCAATCTACCAGTGAGTCCAGTAAAATGACCGTGGGGTAGACAACCAGCCAGTGCACCGCCCTTTCTCTGTCCCAAGCCACCAAGATGTGACCACGCCAGTTCCAGCCGCCCACGATGATGACAAACGCTGCCTTACTAAATAAATGAAATCCTCACTACACAGCCAGTTGACTTGAAGCCCACTCAGAGCCCAGAGGAGAAGAATGAAGACGCAGACATCGGTTTATTTTAAGAGATTTTATTAATATTGAAATAATTAACTTTGATATTTCCGATTAAATATATTATTATTTTTTTGTTATTATTATTACTCATTTAGAAAAAAAAGAGAGAGAGTCTCTCGCATATGTATATTGAATTTGCGGTTATTACGGGCATATATGATAAAGCTTTTACTTAAATCTTTTGAGTCAATTTTTCTATTTTAAATTCTAATATTTTCAACAAAGATTGCAATGAGATTCTTTTTTTTTTTGTTGTTGTTGTCATTGTTGCTATACGTTTTGCTCTTGTTGTTATTCCTGAAATTCATCATATATAAATATACATGTGTATATATGCGTACATACGCTTATAATATTCGGTAAATACGATATCTCATGTTGAATATCTAAAAAAAAAATGTATTTAACCGTATATCCTTTTTAAGTTTTTTTTTTTTTTGTCACTGCGGCACCTCATGATGGTGCAAGATGGGATCGATCTATTATAGATTTCTGTAAGCCAGTCCTCTAATAACTTTATATTTAAAATAGTAATAAGTGTATAATTGTGCCGCACGTATATACATGTATAGAAATTTATCTATATAAAAAAAAAGGTTTTAAAGTCATCAGTAAAAGCGTATGCCTGTATGACCGAGAATCTCATATCTGTATAGCAAATCACACAAAGGAAAATTTATTTCTACTGGGTAAAAGGGGCTCAGACCACTTCCATTCTTTATGAAGTATCTTATTGTAAATAGCCTTAGGGGTTTATCTATTTTCATAATCATTTAAATTGTATTTATATATCTAAAAGCATCAAAAATATATATATGGGTTTGTAATCATTAATTATTTAGTATTCTTTTTATTATATCATCATTAGTATGAAACGGTGGTGGGTATTTGGGATTAAATAAATAGTTAATCATAGTATTAAACTTGTTTCAGTTTCATATTATTATTTATATTGATAAAAATGTATTCTTTCCTTATCAACCACGTACCTGTAATAATCATTTAACTTACCCATTTGAAGACCCTAGATGTAGAGTGACTGAGCTAGCCACAAAGGGATATCGCTCTACCGGGGTGTTGAATCTTATTCTCATGTTTTGTTGGACATATGGTATTGCACATCCTTCTGGGAGGGGGAAAAATTCTTTTTTTTTATTCTTTTCTAGAAGTGGCGCGCAAAGGTCTATTTTGTAAATAGATTTTTCAAAGGTGTGTACTTGCCATTGTTCTAAATATTCGGGCATTTAAATAAGATATCAACTAAAGGGTGTTTTTAACTGGAAGAGTCCTGGCAATCCACTCTTTCTATCAGTTTAGCTGGAAGTACCAATATACATGAGTATAGATAATCGGCTAAATTGGTATCCATTTCTTTTCCTGTTAAATCTTGTTCACTTCATGCTCAGTGCAAGATTAGGATTAGGAAATCCGCAGGGGAGTTTTGGTCCGGTACAGTATAATTGGCACCCAACGTGCCGCAGTGACAAAAAAAAAAAACTTAAAAAGGATATACGGTTAAATACATTTTTTTTTTTAGATATTCAACATGAGATATCGTATTTACCGAATATTATAAGTGTATGTACGCATATATACACATGTATATTTATATATGATGAATTTCAGGAATAACAACAAGAGCAAAACATATAGCAACAACGACAACAACAACAACAAAAAAAGAATCTCATTGCAATCTTTGTTGAAAATATTAGAATTTAAAATAGAAAAATTGACTCAAAAGATTTAAGTAAAAGCTTTATCATATATGCCCGTAATAACCGCAAATTCAATATACATATGCGAGAGACTCTCTTTTTTTTCTAAATGAGTAATAATAATAACAAAAAAATAATAATATATTTAATCGGAAATATCAAAGTTAATTATTTCAATATTAATAAAATCTCTTAAAATAAACCGATGTCTGTGTCTTCATTCTTCTCCTCTGGGCTCTGAGTGGGCTTCAAGTCAACTGGCTGTGTAGTGAGGATTTCATTTATTTAGTAAGGCAGCATTTGTCATCATCGTGGGCGGCTGGAACTGGCATGGTCACATCTTGGCGGCTTGGGACAGAGAAAGGGCAGTGCACCGGCTGGTTGTCTACCCCACGGTCATTTTACTGGACTCACTGGTAGATTGCTTCATATTTTCCTCTGTTTGTATATGATAATAAATTTTATCAAATGTTCATTTTTCTATCTTGACTAGTTTATTAAATTCTTAAGAAATCAAGAGTTCTTAAAAGAACTATATAATGGATTTCTTAGAAAATGTCAGCAGCGGTCTAGTCCATAAATTTATCTCTAAGTTGCTAGATGATTGAAAATCTCTGGAGCCAAAGTAGTGAACGACTTGAATGCCCCAGAAAGAAAAAAAAATCCCCCAGCACTATCAATCCCACTAATAAAACCCAATTCAGATATCCCTCTGAGAAGAATGAATCAGCCAATCCTTTTAATTTACCTTATCACTTAGATTATAAACATTCCTCTATATCTTTCCGATTAAATTCTACATTTTTAAGTTTGACAATGGTTTCCATCTTGAATAACCCAGACCACTTGCTTACGAAATCAATTCAAAATAATTTTTTTAAAAAGATAACAGTTTAATTATAGCATTATCAAACCTTTTGCTTTTGATCAGATTTTTGCAAAAGCAATTAACATTTTTTTTTTCTTATGGAATAAAATTACAATCTTTAGAAAATTAAAAAAAAAAATACAAGTATATTAGAAAATAAAAAAGCAAATACATATAATGACATATCATAAAAAATATACAAAAAGGAAAAACAAAAACAACACATGAGTTTATTATGCAATATTTTGTATGTCAATTTCATATTACTTTAAATTGGTGTGTGTGGGTATTTTAATGCTCAGACCAACTTCCATTGGATTAATATAGCACGTTTATATAGTTGTTGTGCCTAATATGTACAAATCTATATATGTATCTGCTGCAATATTCTTTACAGCAGATTTTGTGCAAGGCCATTTGATAATGCCTGGCACAATATATATATATTAGGAGATTTGATATTGATTTTTCTAAGAGCAGCTGCTACTCCATGCTAACTTTCAATAGTAGTATAGAATAGTCATAGAAGAAGGAGTGTTCTATTTGCATAACATTGTTATTAGGAATATGATCTTTTATGTCAGAAATTCTGATTTCATCCAAGGCGAGTCCATTTTACTTCATATAGATCATATCCTATTTCTTTGACTGTTAGATATTTTATTAGCAATTGAAAATTTGTTTTTCAGTGCTATTTACAGTTTTTGGATTATTAAAGCTAGAAAAATAACGATTATCTGTTGTGAATCGAATATGTGCTAAAGATGCCATAGTGTGCTTCTGTTTGAAATATATTTAATTAATCATCAATCAGTTTTACATCATAATGACTTAAAAGACCCTTTAAAGTTCATGGTATGATTTTAAATAATAACAAATAATTTGATTTTTTAACTACACACCATATGATAAAACAGCTGAGCTGTCTACTTTACTGCCATCTATAGCAAGGTTGAATAATCAGTATGATCAGATAGGTGAGCATTTTCATTCCATGCGTAAATCAATTTCTGGATTTTGCTTTTAACAATCCACACTTAAATCTGGAGGGGGGGAGTAAATGCATTATTACTTGGCATTGTTGAGAGATCCTCTTGTTTTAACACACATTGGGTAAACTAACATTAAGTTGTTATTATTAATTATTCCTTGCCAGAGAGAAAAAGTATTTACAATTAAAAAATCTTGACATTACTAAAACAAGTAGTTTCTGACCCAGAATCAAATTTATATAATTATTCAGGAAGGTTAATCTGGTTTTCAAATTTTTATAGCGTTTTGAATTTCAAGCTTTTAACTTCTATTTTAAAATGGAGATAAATGGGATTACATCTCCCCAACTAAATACCTTATATTTAGTGTTGAATTCCAAACATCATTATTAAAGCCAAAATTCAGAAATTAGGCTGGAAGTGGGGAATTGAATATGCTACTATCTGGTAATTACCGATTTGATGCTCTGCATACTACACCAGACCACATTAATGCTGCAGTAGAATCGTTCTTTTGATTTTCCTAAATTTAGCTCTTTACCATTTTTATTAAACCACACAGGGCAATGAACTGTAGATGATTATGTTTTATAATGTTCTTCCGCTTACCTACTAAACGTGTTTTTTTTTTGGGGGGGAGGGACTTAATCCACATGCATCCAACTGTATTTAATAAATCATGTATTTAAAAGAGCGGATATTGCTTGAAGATAATGGTTTTAATCAAAATATAATGTTATTTGTTTTTGACTTTGAGTAAGAACAATGTTAAGATTAAAAAAGAAAGTAATTTTTTTATGTGCTAAAACTAAAAAAAAACAACCTATTTTTCATTATATATGTTGAAGGTTCTCTTATTTCACATCTCTATGAACTTATTAGAGATTACATCAGTCTTACGTTGAAGATGGTCTCAAATATAAACAGTTGCTAGTAATTAATATAACTCAAAGACAGCAACTACTGTCATTTATTACTTTTTAATGTCATTCATCAGTTTTTTTTAGAGTGATTCCATCGTGATTCTAGAATGAAATTGATAACATCTTAACATTTATTATTATAATGGCTGTTTGTATTTTATTTTATTCTATCCAGAGGTAAATTGATAATTTTTTTAAGAATTTACAAATCCCTTTTACAAGCAGAGCAAAAAAAATAAAATAATTGAATGATTGTATTGAGTTCTTAAGAAGTTCGAGCACTGAAAGTGTTAAAACTGGAATTGATCTGAGAACCATATATTCCAGAGTCTAACACCCTAAACCCTATGCTACCCCACACAGGGTACAATTGGAGTGAAAAGTGTTAAGCAGTTCTATAAATTAAAAAAGTATAATTTGAACTACATAAATAAACAGTATAAGCTAAATATCTTATCAACATTTTGTGTTCAATTGGACTAAGACAGGGGTCCCAACCCTATGCCTGTGGGCACCATGGCGCCTGCGGACCATTTTACGTGTGCCCGCCGCTATCTGAACACGATAAAAAATTATTTATCTGATACAAATAAATTTAATTTTTAAAATTTCTTATAAATTATTGTATTATATTGTAATCAAATTGTAGGGCATACTATACTTTTACAGCATAAAAATATAAACGTTAATTATATGTTAAAATTGTATTTTTGAAATAAATATTTTTTTGTACATTATGTGTATTATTAACAATATCCAACTATAAATTTACATTGAAAAAATAAATGGTGCTCGCCACCTGGTTGAAAAAAATAAGTGGTGCCCGCCACCTTGCCGGTATTATAGAATGTGCTCTTAAGTGCAAAAAGGTTGGGGACCCCTGGACTAAGAGTATGAAACCAGGATTTCAACTATGATAAATTATTTCTTAAGCTTGCTAATAGATAATAAAGGAAAAACTGTTGTTACATAAAAATTATAAAGAACTATATCAATTAATAATCAATGTTGGATAACCATGAAGTATTTTGTCACGTCTTCATTAGAGCATATAAGCTGCTAATCTGTATAGAATTCATAAAGATAGTTAGTTGAAAATGTTGACAAGTGTTAAATTTGCCTATGTAAATCCAATTTGTCATCTGATCATTGTTGATAAATTGATATTCACTTATTTTTTTTAGATAAAATAGCTTTCAACTTAACTGTTATCTAGTGTAAGATTATATAATCAATAATTATTAGATACATATAAAATCATTATTTTTAGCATTTGAACTACTAATCTCAGACTAGCTTCTGAAATTTATCTTTATCAATGATAGTTAATAAAGAATTAAAAGTTGATTTGGGTTCAAAACTTTAGATGGATGTGAATATTAAGTTTCTAATTTGACAGATAAAGACAATTGTCGAATGCATAACTGCATTCTTTCCAATTTGACTATTTTGTTTTAACTGTAAAGGTAAAATTCAGAAACTAGTCTGAGGATAAAACTTTAAATATGAAGGATAGTGATTTTACAATATCTGGTGATCACTGATTATCCAAACTTATACTAGATGACAGTAAATTGGAGATCTGATTTTATTTTTTTAAGCTACTTGTTACTTACTGTTAACTTTCCAGCCAATGGAATACGCTATCTGTAATTAATAAAAAAGTGAAAGTAGTAAATATTCATTCTCTGGACTGGTTTCCAATCTATATAATTGTCAAAGTAGTTGACTAGTGTTCAAATCCTTAGACTGGTTTGAATTTCAAATTTTTAGCTTGAGAGGTAGAGTAAGATAAAAATAATTGTTGAATGTATATATGCATTGCTTGCAACTTTGAATCCCAGATTCATTGATAGAGGCAAAGGCCAGAAGTTATTCTGAAAATGCGGATTCAATTATTGAGAATAGGGATTTTATAAGCATCTACTAATCACTGATTACTTAAGATTGCACTAGATGTGGGTGTTAGCAGGCTTATTAAAGGTCTACAGTATTAGATTTTATTATATAAAAATAAACTTAGTACTCAAGATAATTTAAATCACTCCAAGTATATGCACAACTAAATTCAACTGCTTTAGCAATGTATTCATTTGTCTCAGCGAGATGTTTGATTTTTCCTCCAAGCTTATTGCAATGCGATCTTTAAATGCACACATATTATATAGCAACATAGTTTAGCTGTTCGGTGCATAAAGTTTGAGGCATTGGCATATCTGAATCAAGAGTTGTGATATAAAATGCTATAGCATGCTTCAAACCTTAAACCAGTGATGCACAATCTTTTTACACTTGTGACCCTGAAATCCTCCTTTTTTAACACCTGTGATTTCTTTTTACACCTGCAATTCTTTTCCTTGGATGAAAATTTAACATGTTTCATTATTTGATTTTACTAAGATTAAATTACAAGTGTGTGTTTGTAAGAGTATTAATTATAACATGATAATAGTTTTAATTAATATGATATTGATTTCCCTTTCATTTGTAATTGTAATTCAAATTTGCATACATTTGAATATATGCATAAAGAAATGATTTCTTTACTCTTTATAATGTAAATCTGAGTCCATTTTCAGTGAAGCTTATCATAATCATCGCTGAGCTGTACCAAAAGTGCACTCAGCTTTAGGCTGTAAAGAAAGAAATGACTTCCTTATGTATATAAACAAGTGCACACAAATTTGAATTTTAATTAATATATATATATATATATGTTAATATTTTAGTATTAAGCATGAAATTTTTGAAACAAATTATGTACTTCCAAAAAACAAAATGTGATACATACAAAAACAATTTGTAATTTTTATCTATTTTCAAAAATTAAATTTTTTCCAAAAAAAAAAGTACATCTGGGTCTCATTTTAGGCTGTATACAAAAACAATTTGTAATTTTTATCTATTTTCAAAAATTAAATTTTTTCCAAAAAAAAAAGTACATCTGGGTCTCATTTTATGCTGTAGATATAGATTCCTCAGAAAACATGCACAAAAGAAATCTCATAAAAATAGACTTAACATACCCTGAAAAATGGGGGATACGTACTGTAATTTTTAAAAATCGCATAAAAGCAAAGAAACAACGTAAAATTACTTTAAAATTCGCATAAAAAAAATAAGAAAATGAAATATATTAAAAACTTCAAATTTGAAAAAAATTGATACAAGACAACTTTTTTAATATTTTTTTTATTAACTACAGTATTTAATTTTATTCAAAACAATATAATTTTATGCGTAATTTACAGTATTTTAATCATTATTGCTATTTGACAATATGCAAGTTTGTTTGTGAACTGTTAAGACATCCTATTTGTCACAAGAGGAAATACAACTAGTGCCAACTTAATTTTTTTAATTGCTCTTATAGTAGACTTGCCCAAACTAAAATGTTTTTCTATTGCTGTTGATTCTTCCCATTTTGCTAAGCGATTTAAAATTGAAATTTTTGTTTCCAAAGAAATTCATTTTCTTGGGTGTTTTTCCTCTCCATTAGAGTAAACTAAAAGTTTAAAATAAAAATAAGAATTTAGACTTATGATAATAAAAAGACACATACTCACCACTGTTGGACAAAATTTAATAAAAACTAACAAAAATTAAATTCTTATTTTTGCCTTTAATTTTTAAATTTTCAATTCCATTTAAAAATCAAATTTCATTGTTTCACATCACACTAATTTCAGATCACATTATATAATTTTTAAATTGTTAATTACAATTAAAAATCAGATTTTAATTTTCAATTGTCAAATTTAATTGTGCTCAGCCTAAACTTGCAGACACTAAATGATTAATTGATTACATACTCTTTTTTTTAAAAAAGCAAAAATAGAACATGATTTAAAATGCAAAAACAATAACATGCATAGTATAGGCATCTATAATGTTTGAACAGATTTACATTATAATCTTGTAAAATTTATTACTTGCACACTAAATGATTAATTGATTATGTACTTTTTTTTAAAAAAGCAAAAATAGAATGTAATTTAAAATGCAAAAACAACATGATGCAAGTGAATTATGAACTTCTTTATTGCATAAAATCTATTACAGTACTATTATAAAGTGCTGAAAATATTGAAATTATTAGATGGAAGTTGAATTCTGATAATGTGCTATTACTCTGAAAATGTGCTATTACTTTAAATATAACATGAGTGCACAAAATTTATAATATTTAAAATAATAGCGCATTATCGGAGCTCGACTTCTGATCTAATAATTTTTTATTGCATAAAAGAAAACTGCATACAAAGATATTAAGAAAAAACATGAATCACATAACTTCAAAATCACATTTAAAAAATCCGCATAAAATGAGACCCAGCTGTATTACTATCTAAAACATAAGAGAATTTCTTAAAAAAATTATGACTTGTTGCAATAATATTTATGTGATCCCCTGAGGAATCACAGCCCATGGGTTGTTTTCACATTACTGTCTTAGTCTATGATAGAACAAAGCACTAACATTAAATTTTGCTTTGTGTTTGAAATGATTGAGATGGTGTGTGACAGCAAAGCCATGAGTCATAAGAACATTTTCAAGTGTTTTACAAGATCTTGTGCCAGCAAGGAGGACATTGCAAACAATGCATAAAAATCCAAAATACAAGGCCATATTTTATGTCATAATTTGTGACCACATATGCTAATATTTCAACATTTTTGTGAATAGCTAAAGAATATCACTATATAAGGTATACATTGATTTAGATATGACACTTCAGATAGTTTGAAGAGAGATCAATTTATCTTTTCACTGGGACTCTCACACAGTGTACTTTTAAATTTTATATATACTCACATTTGGATAAGATATGTGGATGGATATATTTGTTATATGGCTTCATGGTATTGATGACTTGAATTCTTTTATTTTTCTTAATAAATGTCATCCTAATATTAAGTTTACTTTGGAAGACAAAAATAGCAAAACAGTTGAATTTCTAAAAACCATGATAATACTTTGTCAGTATTTGTTTAGAGAAAATCTACCAATACAAATATTTTAGTTTTAATTCTCATCATTATTGATGAGAGCATATAGTTTATCTGATAAAAATAAAATAACTAAAAATATTATACTCTCTTATGATTACAGTAAAATCATGATATATAAGACTTTTCACTGTAGTGATACCAATAAGGCTGCAGAAAGGAGTTTGCTGTTAACTGAAAGGAGACCCTTTGATTCCTCTTGGAGGCCTTAAAGGAACCGAGCAGGGCAAATTCCTAATGTCCACTCCATACATTCTTGTCGTTGCAGCTGTTATTACTATGTGATTATTCATATAGTATACGAACATGGATGGGCTGCTCACCAACACGCATTAGCCAGCGTGGTGAGTTTATTGGCTTTTTACCTCTGAGTTTAAGATCAAGAAACACCATAGTCTTTCTTCTCAGTGCCTGATAAGGCAGAATGAATGTTTGTGTAAATGATAAATATTTTTCCAATACATTGTTACCGTACGCCCTATATATCTTTATCCGTACGTTCCTAAAAGAGATCGAGAGCTCCGAAACAAACATGACATAGCGTAAAGCTTTATTTATTTTCTTATATCGATAACTGTTCACTATCAATACAAGGGGACGCCAGATACGATGATTTAATTACAATTTAACTTCCCGCATCACCTTACGTCATATCAAAACGATTTCGAAGTCTAATCCCGCCCACAAGCTCATACTCCCAGCATGGACCAATAGGGTCACTCAGGGTCGCGATGTAATTGTTTTCAAAATTACTATTCTGGTAAAAGACGCTATGATAACCAATGGAGAAGACGCTTGATTAACTAACTGATCGATCCAAGCATTGGACCGGGTCATTGGTTATTTGGGACCAATACGATTATTCGTTTATATCTTTAAACAATTAGAAGCTTATAAGATCATCCCCCCTATATCATACCGTCCGGTAGAATTATTTACTCCAGCTATATTTACAACTTATTGACATTTGTTTATACTTTATAATAGGCCCTCCCAACTCTTAAATCTATCTTAACTACGGAATAAATAAATAAATAAACATCGTGACTTACGGCACGATGTTTGTAAGTGACATTTTAAAAAGCAACAAAGTTTAAGAAAGATAAATCTAAAGTAATATAATTAATTATATGAATAAATGCTAACTTTATTAATAATCAAAACGAAAAATAAAATAAAGATTTAATTATAGGAAATGATTTGAGAAATGCTCGACTTGTTTAAATACTGAACAAATTTATTGAATATAAAAAAAAGTAACATTGGTTAAAAGTTTTATTTACACGCACACACATGCATTTACGCACTCGCACAGAAAAGAACATATTATATATCATAAAATATGGATGATAGAATATAAATTTCTTTTTTACATTTTTGAAGATAAGTGTTATAACTTATAAGATAATAATTAGGGTCAATGTTCATATTTGAAAAGTCCTGAGATTTAAATTTGAGGAATTGCATAGTATTTGATTTTACGAAGATTGAGATTACAATATTAGGTTACAATAATAAGTTTTAAATATAATGAATTACGGAATATTTTATAGTTTAATTTTACGAAATCAAAGTTATTTAATTATGAGATTGCCTCTTTTAAAAGTTTACGTATGGAATGAATGAAAGCATAAAAAAAATAAAGTGTTTACCTAGGATTTTGGCTTATTCTTCCGCTGCTTCTAATTAAGTGGAGGTTTGAACATGGGAGATGATGTTTCCATAAGGAGGTTGTTCATTTCTTTTAAAGTTGAGCGTAATAAATCAGGATGATTCATGTATTTCACGGAACATTATTGAACTGGTTGGAGCACTAATTTTAGATGGTAATATTATTAAGTATTCATAGCGACGGAGATGTTCTGGTGGCGGAGCGTCGATCAATCACTGAAGGGTTTCCTAGCCCCTCATGACAATCGACGCTCTAAATATTAATTTCACAGCGATCATCTTGAAAAAAGGATAGCACAAATGAAGTATTTTGAATTAAATTGAATTTTGAGAAAATTGAACAAAAAATTAACAATTTGATTTAGCTTCACTTAACATTTTCTTTTCTCTAGATTTTGCTTGATATTTATATGGGTTGGATCTTATCTGAGGATCGAATCTCCCCCCAGAGTTCCATGTTCTTAGAGTTGTCGTTGGGGTCCGTGTCCTACTCAATCCATGTGCTTAAGGCAATCTTATGTTTAGGCAATCTCATATTGCAATCTCAGTTAACAAACTTATATTCATTCACACCTTGGATGCATACGTGTGTGCGTGTCTTACGAGAACAATGTAATTTACATTAGCTAAAAGTCGAGCATTTAATCTTTCTCAAAATCATTTCTATAAGCTTTTACTTTTACTACAATTATAATTTAAAATATCCCTTTTTAATTAAAACGAAATAACAAAAAAACAAAACTTGACAAATAATGATTATAATAAATTAATTCCTCAAAAAAAATAAAACTCCTTTAATTTGATTTCAATCAATCTGACAGGTACTCTTGTATATCTGCGATCTGCTTTAGACACGGCTGTTTCTCGTCTATTCTTAAACAAGATCGCTTTTTTTTTAAAAGTTTTGTACCCGTCATTGATTTCATCATTAATATACATTTAACTTTCCTAGGTTCAAACCCTATGTAACGTTATTCCGTTACAACATATATACAATTATGACAGACAAAAATAAAGCATGGCCCTTATTTCCAGGAGGCTGTAAAGTCACTAACCAAGGCAGCGGTTGGTGGCCGAAGGCGGAGGGTGCTAAGAATTCTCTGATTGCGGACCCAGGCAGCCATTTGATGACGACTTTTTATTTAGGTACTTACAACTGCAGATCACTTTCAAGTGAAGGAAGATTGCAAGAATTAGAAGAAGAACTGTCTTATATTAAATGGGACATTATTGGACTTTGTGAAGTTAGAAGAAAAGGAGAAGAAACAATTGATTTAAAAAGTGGACATATACTCTATTATAAAGGCACACATATTGGAAATACAAGTGGAGTAGGATTCATTATAAATAAAAAGTGGAAGAACAGTATTGTGGAGATTGATGGTGTATCGGACAGAGTGGCAAGATTAGTTATACAACTTAATAGCAGATACCAAATGCAGATAATTCAGGTTTATGCCCCAACAAGTTCTCATAGTGATGAAGTAGTAGAAGATTTTTATATGGATGTACAAAAGGCTTTTGATCAGAGTAAACAACATTTTAAAATTGTTATGGGAGACTTTAATGCTAGAATTGGTAGACAAATGAAAGATGAAATTGCTGTAGGTAATTTTGGTTATGGTAATAGAAATGAGAGAGGACATAGACTTGTGGAGTTTGCAGAAAAAGAAAAACTTTATATTATGAATTCATTTTTTGAGAAAAATGTTAAAAGGAAATGGACATGGAAGCATCCAAATGAAGGTACAGCAGAATTGGATTATATTTTGACTAACAGAAAATACATATTTCAAGATTGTAATGTTCTTAATAAATTTAACACAGGAAGTGATCATCGATTAATAAGGTGTAAGTTACGTGTTAATGTAAAACTAGAGAGACAAAAATTATTAAGAAAAACAATATTTACAGTTGATATTCCTAATCTTCAGAAACATTCTAATGAATTTAAATTAGAACTTACAAATAGGTTTCAAGTGTTAGGAGATTTTGAACATGATTCAGATTTGAATGAAATTAATATGAAAATAACTGATACACTTTTAAAAACTGCAACAAACATAGCTGGTAGAAAAAAGCAGCAATTGACTAATAAAATTTCTACTGAGACTAGAGAATTTATGAAGAAAAGAAGGAATATGAAGATATACAAAAATGATGTATTAAAAAGAATTGAATATCTCGAATTTTGTAAAATGGTAAGGAAAAGAGTTGAAAATGATATAAGAAAGTATAACTGTGAAATAGCAAGGAAAGCTGTAGAAGAAAATAAAAGTCTCAAAAATGTTAAACAAAATTTTGGTATTGGTAGGAAATTTCTATCTGCAATAAGAAAAAAAGATGGAATTATTACTAAAAAGAGAGATGACATCATGAAATTGGTAGAAGATTTTTATCAAGAATTATATAGTAATAAAGAACAAGTATCTCCTATATCTATTACATCTTCCGAATTGCCCAGAATTTTCAATGAAGAAGTGAGACATGCAATTAAGTGTATGAAGAAAAGAAAGGCTCCAGGAAATGATGGAATTATAATTGATATATTAAAAGAAGCAGGTGAAGGATTAGAAACAATTTTAGCAAAGTTATATACCAAATGTCTAAATGATAAAGATGTACCAGAAGACTGGAAGAATGCAGTAATAATATTAATATTTAAAAAAGGTGATAAAGAAGATATTAGAAATTACAGACCTATCAGCCTTTTATCAGTTTTATATAAAAATTTTACCAAGATAATTACAACTCGTCTACAGAGAACTTTGGATTTCCACCAACCAAGAGAACAAGCTGGATTTAAAAGTGGTTTTAGTACAATAGATCATATCCAGGTATTGAGAGAAGTCATAGAAAGGACAAACGAATATGAGTTGTCATTATGTTTTGGATTTGTAGATTATGAAAAGGCATTTGATTCTATACACATTTCTTCAGTGATTAAAGCATTGGATCATCAAGGTATAGATCCAGGATATTGTCATATTTTAAAGAATATTTATAAAAATGCAACAGCAACAATTAGATTACATAATGATACTGGAAAAATCAACATTGAGAAAGGTGTAAGACAAGGTGACTCCATATCTCCAAAACTCTTTACAGCAGTGCTGCAAGAAGTATTTTGGATTAAAATGGGAAACTAAAGGAGTGAAAGTAAATGGAGAGTATTTAAGTCATTTAGATTTCGCAGATGATGTAGTTGTTTTTGCAAATAATGCTTCAGAGCTGCAGGAAATGTTGCAGGAGTTATCAGATGAAAGTAGAAAAGTAGGACTAAAGATAAATGTTAAAAAGACTAAAGTAATGTTTAATCAATTTGCTCAAAATATGAAAATAAAGATTGATTATGAAGAATTAGAAGAAGTTAACAGTTACAAATACCTTGGTCAGATTATTAATACAGATGGAAACATAATGGAGGAAATTAATCATAGAATTAAACTTGGTTGGAGTGCTTTTGGTAGAAATAACTTGATACTAAAAGGAAATATGCCTATGTGTTTGAAAAGGATGGTTTTTAACAAATGTGTTTTACCAGTTCTTACTTATGGATCTGAGACTTGGACACTTAATAGAAGAGCAATACAGAGACTTCAGACCACTCAAAGGAGTATGGAGAGATGTATGTTGGGAGTAACAAGAAGAGATCGAAAATGCAATATATGGGTAAGACAACAAACAAGTGTTACTGACCTTATTGAAAAAATTAAAAGATTGAAATGGAGTTGGGCTGGACATATTGCTAGAAGAGATGATAATAGATGGACAATTGAAATTTTAAACTGGATTCCAAGAGATTGTAAAAGACCCAGAAAGAGACCACATGTGAGATGGATGGATGAAATAAGAAAATGTGCAGGGGTGTTGTGGAGAAGAGAAGCTAAAGATCGGAGAAGATGGATTAAACTTGGAAAGACCTTCATCCTGCAGTGGATTGATAATGGTTGATGATGATGATGATGATGATAGCAATAAGAGAAAATATAGTGAAATTGAGAAAATTTCAACTAATTATAGTTGTTTTACCTGAGATTAACTCTTTTTAAGAAAGACATGAATCAACTCGAACACTGCTTTAAGTGCCTCCAAAACTGGCAGTTTTTATGTTACTGTAGTGTATTTAGGCTCATTTTAAAGCTTAAAAAGTACCATAAGAATTATTTTACAAGTAAAAAATCAATAACATTGATGTAAGAAGCTACAATAATGATTTTATTGTTCAAGAGTTTAGCGTTCATAAGAAGTTCGAGCACCGAAAGTGTTAAAACTGGAATTAATCTGAGAACTATATATTCCAGTCTGACACCCTAAACACTGTGCTACCCCACACAGGACACAATTGGAGTGAAAAGTGTTAAGCAGTTCTATAAATTAAAAAAGTACAGTTTGAACTACATGAATAAATAGTATAAGCTAAATATTTTATCAACATTTTGTGTTCAATTGGACTAAGAGTATGAAAACAGAGTGGGAAGTGGAGTAACATTTTTTTAACTTTTGTTTTATATGCAGTTGATTTATTAAAATTCATTTTAGAAAAAGAAAGAGATAAAAATAAGTAATTTCCATAAAACTGGAAAAAGCTGTAATTCATCTCATTTGCTTAAACTGTTTGGCCTTTTTAAAATTTCATTAAACTTTCTCATAGTTCTTACATCATATTTTTCAAAAATAGCTAGTATTTTAGTATAATCAAAGTCAGGGGTGTGATCACTTTTTAAAAAGTGTATTATAAAAGCTGAGGTAACCAACTTTTCACTGAAGTCATTTTTATGCTTCCTAAATTTACTAATACTATGTCTATTTGATTGACCCTTAAGTTTCTTGGTCAGTGTGAACATGGAATTTCATAGACACTTTGGTGTTATAAAATTATTTAGTCTTTAAGTTTATAAGGGGGGGATTGTCAATTTTATTTTTGTCTACTTAATGTTGAAATTCAACAGCATCTACAAATTTTATCAACTCTTTAATCTTACAGGTGTACAAACTCCAGTTGGATGAATAAGTTAAAACTCTAAACATTTGATTGGTCAATTATAGAATCAGCAGTAAAAATATATTCATCTTTTAATATTATATTCATTTTAGTTTCATTTGTAAAAAGCAAATTAATAATTTGTTAGAATATGAAAGTGAATGAATTTTTTTTCAAAAATAAATTTTTATTTATAATTATAAAAATATTTTATAGCAGAGGACCTAAAAATGACACTCGTAACCAATTAGAAAATGTTGCTTATGTAATTGATTTTTTTTTTCAATTTACATTAGTGTAAAAAGTAAAAAATGTTTTACTAAAATCTTACTATTTTACTAAAATAATTATATTTTCAGCATATTTTATCAAAATAATTTATAATGTGTAAAAAACACTATAAAACCTTCATTTTCATTTTTAAAATCAAAACAAAGAAGTTGGAGCAGTAAAAATTATTGACAGGTCATCTTTTTTTGTTCCAAAGGGGAAACAACCAATCAGCATCCAATGTGCATTCTAATACCTTTTTATAATATAATAGGAGTTCCTGCATGTAACTATAATAATTCTCAAATATCATTATCTTATTACTGTAGCTTTCACATAGTTTCCAAGAGAGACTTAACTTCATATCTGCAGTCTCGTATCCACCACAAAAATTTGTTCATACTAGACAGACTTCTCATATTTGTGATTAAAGAATAGTAATGTCTTCTCCATCTTATATGAGAGCAAAGTGAAGTTGGTAGATAACCTCATTCTTTACTTGGAAGGTCAGTATCCTACTGTTATTGCTTTTGCATATTTTCCCAGAGAAACTTAACTCCCTGTCTGAATTATTGTATTATCCTACTGCAAAAATTAGTTTTTACTGTCCTGTGTGATTTGGTGCAGTAGATAGAGCATCTGACTTGTTAGAACTTCTGACTTGACTTTTCACTTTTGCAATAAAAGAACTATAATACTTACCCTATCTTATATGAAAGCAATATAAAGGTAAGTGAGCAGATACACTCATCCTCTCTATTTTATTCCACAAAGCTACCATTATTTATATATATATATATAATTTTTTCCAGGATCTATTATCTATAAATAATTGAATAGATAATACTTCAGACAAAAATATAATTATAAATAATAAGAAAATAATATATATATTTGAAAAAGTGCATTTTGTGGATGGGGGCAAATTTAATTTATTTTACCTTCAAATTAGTCTCAATTAAGAATTAGTTTTACTATCACTGACTGGAATTTTTATTTTTCTCTCATTTTTTTATTCTTTTAAAAGTAATCAAGTTGATGTTTCTAGCTTCTGGTAATCTATCAAAATTTTCCATCCAATAAAAACTACATTTCCTTAATATTATAAAATGTATTTCTCTTGGCATTTAATCCTACAACTTTGTAGAAAGGAAACACAGACATATGATAGCGGTTCATCTCATAATAAGGTAAACTGTTAGTAAATTAACTGAAATCCCAGAACAATCATTTCATCTTATCCTGTGAAAGTTTACAATCATTTCTGTAGAAATTACTTTAAACTTTTAGTCTTTCTATGCAATAAAAAAAAAAAAAAAGATAAACAGCTTTATCACTGTTTGTTCTAATAAAGTTTTACTACAAATAAGAAAGTTGATTTATTGGATGATATATCTTTGTTTTTGATAATAGCTGTTAATAGTCTACAAAAATTCTATAATTAGTCTGAAAGAATAGAGGGACTCAAATGTAACAACAAATCTACGAAAAAAACCCACTAGATTTATCTAATAGATAGTCTTGTGGGAATTTAATAATATGATGTCAAAATAACCCATCTTTATTCGTTTTTTGAAAAATCTCCCAGTATACTAAGGGAATATTACAAAGTTTAGTTATTTTCATATAAATAATGTAATGTAATAAATTATATTTTTTATTATAAATGTCCGTGATGTAATAAAAATGGTTTCTTCATAAAAACGAAGCCTTATGATAAAAACATTAAAGTGCCCTCTATTTAGAAAATATGGAATTAAGATTTATGATTATCAGAAGTCATTAGGCATATTTCTATCATTACGATTCAAGATAAAAAAATTTGGATATAAATTTAAAAAAATTAGTTAATATTTTTTTAAGGAAAAATAGATCAGTATTTATTTCTTTTTGATATTTTATTGAATCTATAAAAGCTTTTTTTTTTTTTTTGCTACGAATATAAAGTAAAATAAGATGAGCACATATGCGCCGAAAATTTAATATGAGGTATTTGTGAGGGTTGGTTTTTTAGAAATACGGATTCTAATATATTTATTCATAGAGGGTGTAGCTGAATTTCTTAACGTTAAAAGTGATTTGATATTTGAATGTTTATTTCAGTATAGCGTTGAGCACTGAAATTATTTTCAAAAATTTAATGTACATATTATGTTACAAGAGTGAATGTATAGATTTTATTTTGTTCCATATATTTTTCAGCTCATAAACCCTTGTAAACGATTAAATGAAAGTGGTTGTTGTATTTGGAGGAGATATGGTGATATGGTTTTCTAGTCGAAATAAAAATTAAGTTTAAAAATAAAAGGTGTCATTTGTAACGTTATACACAAATATATGTGTATATACGGTAATAAATACAAATCACTGCAATGTAATAAATAGATTTATGCTATGATGTGATAATTTATTTCATTAATTTATAATAAAATATAATAATGTAAAGTTGTAATTATCTTAGCCTTATGCGTATGTGATGAGTTGTCAAAACGTTATTTATTTGAGCATCAATCCAAACATGTTTGGGTTAGTTATAAAAGATTGCATTCAATTTTGTTGGGGGTTTTCAGTGGAATTAATGTTTTATGATGATTTGGTTTGTGTACTTCTGGTTAACAGTTGTAGAATTAGTCACATAAGAGCATAATTAGAAATTTCCATCTATTTATCATATGTGTATATACATGGAAATAAAAACCTGTTTGGATTATACCATGTATTAATTTTCTGCATAGAGAACCTATTATGTCCAGCATACAAAGAATACCATTTAAAAATTTCTAAAATCTCCAAAAAATTCATCATCCAGCAAAAGAGAAATTTCTTTCACTGAATTAGATTGTCAATATTTCAAGGAAATCACATTCATTAGGTCAAGACAAAATTTGTAATGAATAACTGTTGTGTCTCAAGTAATTAGAACTTTAGCCTAGACAAAGATAAATGTGATTTCATCAAAGCGGGAGACTAATTCAACAAAACAATTTCCTGTTTCAGGAAGAAATTTTCTCCTTTAGTAGATGAAGGTTTCTATAGAGGTTTAAAATACAGAAAACTAATACGTCCATACAATCCAAAAAAAGGATATATTTCATATTATAATTGTGAAAATCATCATTGTAATATATATATAGTGAATGATTTAATGATAAGCAAACATTGTGCTAAAACTTATAAAAGAAAATATGAATATTCAATGATTAGGACTATTAAAATTTTAATATATATAAATGCGATATATAAAAGCACTACATATATGTTTTCTGTTGCCAAGCAAATATCAGAAAAGTGTCAGAAACCGGAAGTGATTTTTTGTATAATACTTTTATTGATTTTGTAGAGGCATTTGATTTTATTAATTGACAGATCTGTCGATAAGTTAGAAATTAGTTGAATGATAAAATTTATTCATATTATACAGATGCTACATGATGGAATGAAATCAAGTGTTTCTATCAAATCTGCCATGTTTGGATAAAAAACAATGTATGCTATCTTTTATTTTGTTCTCAACTTTTATAAGTTGTATTTGGAATTGCTTAAGTATCTTCATGAAATAAACATCAAAGTACAATAGAATTTTTTTTAAATGTCAAAGCATTGACCCGGATGCGAATCCCAGGCCAGCTGCTTGGAAGGCAACTGTGCTAACCGCTAGTCCACCAACATTTGACTTATAGTGAAATTTTTAATTTAAATCAATTAATAATAAATACAAGAATTAAAATACAAGTATGATAGTGAAATTTTTTATTTAAATCAATTAAAAATAAATACAAGAATTTTATCTTTTTAGTTTACAGATTTACACAATACTGTTGATGACTGTATTTAATATTTTGAATACAACATATTGTATTCATATTTTAGTTTTTTAAATTAATGTTCAAAAAATTCAAGTTTTTTATCAGCTTCAGATAGAAGAAAAATTTTCAGCAACTTTCAGTTTGAATTATTAATTTGGAAAACATGAGCCAATTTGAATATTTTGGTACTTTGTTAAAAGAAAGACAGGCTGATATGTAAGTCACTTCAATGATCTACTATTTGTAATAAGAGTAGTATTTAATTTATTGAGCACATAGAGAGCATATATAAATAGTTTAAACAGAAAATAGTGGACTTAAACAGTGGAGAAAACAACTACTTCATGCTTCCAAATCAAAATGCTTCAGATTCGCCCATATAAGTGGAATGTTAGGTTCAAGAAAAGATGGCCACTCTTATTTTTATAAAAGTTGCTATCTTGTGTCGTGGTTTGGAAGGTTTCTTCTATTGGAAAAATATGCTTGATTATTGCGAATTTTAAAGCGCATTGAGTACAGGCTAAAGCCTGTTTAAACTATTTGTAATAAGTTAAAAGATAGAGCACTTCACTACATATAATAACTATTGCAATTATATCAGTTGTATATAGAGTTATTATTTAATATATTATAAGGAAGTGAGATTTGGACCTCTGTCAATTTAACACAATAGCATTAGAAATTTTTTTATTTCAGATTGCTTTGTAAAATTTCTATAAATATGATGTCAAGATTGTAAATGATTAACAATGTTTTTTAAAATTTTGGAAGTGATAATTTAAAATCAAATGTTCATTCACAAATATGAACTACTGTAAAAGTAATGTTATTTTGTGAAAATGTTTACTCAATATTCAATTACTATTGGTATATTGAAAATTGTAGAGTTCATTGCATGCAATGTTATATATATACACATGCAGTGCAAACAGACTAGTTATTATTTCAAATTATAACACCATAGCTCTCATTTTTAAACAATCCAAAAAAATATTATCCATCTGTTGTCAAGGCAATACTAGTAACACTAAAGGAATTCCATTTTCTGTCTAATTGTAGTGTTGCCTTGGCAACAGATTCCTGATATCCCATTGGTTTAATTAAATATATAGAGAGGAAGAAAGTGGAAAGATTGTATGTTTTCAATGTTTTATGGAAATTTATATCAGCACTGAAGAATTTAAAATTTTTTGTTTTTAAATAAATATTTTTAAAAAATAAAACAGATTTTAAAATATATTAAGTGTCATTTTATATAAGTTGTAAAAATATACAAATTAATTCTGACATGATAAGTGACAAAACTAATAAAATAAGTGAAAAAAAATCAATAAAAACATACTTGCTAAATTAAAAAGAAGAAGAAACAAATAAGAACATGAGTTGTGATAATCCTGTTAAAAACACAAATATTTATCTGTTTTTATAGAGACTTTTACATATTACAGATTTTTTTTTCTTTTACATATAAAAAGTTTTTCCACAGAAGAAAAATAGATAAGTAAATGGCAAGATTCTACATTAGAAATAAGAAGACACTCTCTATTTATACTATTTTCAAACTATTTACTTTGAAATGTGAACAGTAGTCCATGAACATTTACTGATGAATCTCCAGACTAGATTTCAGTTTAATCAGCAAAGTGCAGTGGCTAAAGGATTCCTATCTATTGTTAATTAATTAATTATTCAAGTTAACAATAGGTGGTGCTGAAGTAATTAGAGAGATTTTTTACCTTTATATTCAGTTAAACTACTAAACATCACATGATCACCATTTCTTATGCTTGCTCATAACTGTTATTAAACAGGCAAAACTCTCCATATAGTGTGCCACTCAGTGCAAGCTAGAGTAGTCAATGGATGCCAGAAGGCTTGTGCATAAAATCTCTATCTAGTGCCTACTCATCCAATATCCCCAGACTAGTTTTTGGTTTGTGGCTGTCATCAGTGAGGAGCCTTGGATCTGAGAGTAATGCACCTAGATTTTAGGATTTAATGCAACAGCAGCCACATTTTACCTCTACTTAACTACAAAACTATGAGAATAATATTGGAAAACACAATAGTATTTTCAATCCAAGCTCATCAGCTTATATAGTCATCTAGGCCTGAACTAGGTTTACTACCCATACATTTTGGTGTCTTTGGTTCTTTAATAACCATAGCCATACTATCCTATTAGGCAGGATTGTGTTAAACCACTAAACATCACATGATCACCATTTCTTATGCTTCCTCATAACTGTTATTAAACAGGCAAACTCTCCATACAGTAGTGCCAATCAGTGTAAGCCAGAGTAATCAATGGATGCCAGAAGGCTTGGGCATAAAATCCCTGTCTAGTGCCTACTCATCCAATATTCCCAGACTAGTTTCTGACCCGTGGCCTTCATCAGTTAGGAGCCTTGAATCTGAGAGTACTGAACTGAACTGAGTTCAGACCTATATATGATTCTATAAGATAATGCATTTAGATTGAAAATATTGTGTTTTCAAATTTTATTCTCATAGTTTTTTAGTTAAGTATAGATAAAAGGTGGCTGCTGGAGGGTTGCATTAGATCCTAAGATCTGGGTACATGCTCTCAGATCCAAGGCTCCTCACTGACGAAGGCCACAAGCCAGAAAGTAGTCTGGGGATATTGATGAATAGGCACTAGATAGGGATTTTATGCACAAGCTTTCTGGCATCCATTGATTACTATGGCTTGCACTGAGTGGAACTACTGTATGGAGAGTTTTGCCTGTTTATTCAGTTGTTGAAAAAAACTGAGAAAAACATACTTTTTTTTTAACAATACCTTCTACATCTTGAGCTATTTAATTCTATAAAATATATGTATATTAAATACATAGTAAACAAAGACCATTTCATTAACTTCTGATCCTATTTAATATTATTTACATCTATAATCATTTTTAATAAGTGCATTAAAATTTTTATAGAATGTACTTTCACAAAGATGATGTCTTTAGGCATTCCCTTTTATGAAATGAAATATTTGATGGTGTTGTCATTGCAGATTTCTCTTTTTTGTATAATACTGTCAATTTCTCATGAGGTCATGTGATATTTGAGCACTAATGCTAATAATCTGAGTGCAATAGTTTCATTTAGGAGACCACACTTAGAATTTGTTTTTTTTCTTTTTTTATTAGAGATAAGACGAGTCTGTTAGCTAACCTTTTAGCATCTAAGTATCTAAGACTTAAGTTTTACATAATAATATCTAGAATTCTATTAACTTGAATACAATAAATAATCATATAATCATTTTCAGGAGAAATCATGTGATCATGAAATATCCAAGTTGTACATGATCATCATAATTCCATTCAGTTAATGTAAATAAGTCTGTTTTTATTTTATTTAGCAAGGGGACGGTATGTTTCTATTTGGCCCTGAATTTGTTTTCACTTTCCCAGATTGTACTAATCAAAGAATCTTTTTGAGTTTAGTACTAAGCTAATTGTCAGGGTCTAAATATCTATGACTTAAATCTTGCAAAATAATACATAGAAATCTTAACCAGCTTAATTATAAAAATAATCATAAGACCATTTGCTTGAAAAATCATCTAATGATCAAGTGTTCAAGTAGATCTTGACTATGATAGTTCCATTTTCTTGATCCAGTTGAGTGTGTTTATATTTTATTCAGTTGAGAATTAATCAGCAACTTTTATCTTTCAAATGAATATCCATTTTCCAAAACTACACAAAACATCAGCATATTGAAAAAAAAAACAGACTACTTATGTCACTTAAAAGCATTACAGAATGAAGAAACTCTATAAATTGCTTCATTATACATATCTTTTCATAAAGAATTGCTGAATCTTGATGAAAACCATAGTAGAACCATGAAATTTATACCATAATATAAAAAAAGCATTTCACATTAGCAGAAGAATTTAAATTGAAAAAATAAATCCATACTTTTAACAATATTACTCCCATTTAACAATTTTTTATTTGTCATTCATTAGGCTACTCTCACACAAGGTAGGGACTGATTTCTATCTACTTTTAACATCTTGTGGAAGAGGATGATCATAAACATGTGACCAAAGATATGTAGAGAGAATGTATGACCCCCAAAATTCACATTTTATGCTGAACAAGTACTAATCAATTGACCCAGACTGTAACCTCTTAGACATATCTTTATCATGTCAATCTTAATGCTTTCACAGCTTTAATACAAACATGGTAGAAAGATATTAATAATTGTTATTAGTAATTTATTAGGCTAATGATTATTCACTTAATGAATAATATTTATGTAGTGCAATTTTCACTATGCCACTTTTGGACTGGTTTTTATCCATTTGTAGACCTTATGGAGAAGTGTAATCATAAACATATAACCAAAGACATGGGAAATGTGTATCTTGAGGGTTGTAATTTTTTTTCATACATCTTTGGTCATATTACTTATGATTATTCACTCTACAAGGTGTTAAAAGCAAATAGAAAACAGTCCCTATATTGTGTGAAAATGTTACAGTGAAAGTTACACTACCGAAATATTATTCATTGGTCCAATTTGTTTCTAAAAATGTAGTAGTGTCTGTGTCATGTACCAATGAGTTAATACTGATTCATTTGTTTTGGTTTTTAGACTCCTTGCTGTTTATATTCTTTATTGCAATAATGGTGCTACAATTAGATATGAAACATCTCAGAAAAAAAGTTTGCTATGAGAGAAGTTGAAAGAAAGCATTAAAAAATATCACATAAGGAGAATAATAGTCTAGCTTATTCAATATGCTGACGCATTTGTGATTCATAGATTGGTAACCTAATCATCGTAAAGTTCATCTCTAGGTCTTATTATCATTTTTTGTTCTGACTTTCGTTTTCTCTGGGAATTGTAAAGTTTATATACATTCTTCTGATTGGTAGCTATTCTCATCTTTGACCATCAGATTTTCTGTGTGAGACTCTTTTGCTATGTTCATTTTAGTCCAAAGGTAGCATCAGATTTTTGAGAATAAGGTTTTCAGATAATTCCCAGTTTCGGCACTTGAATTTTTTATGGATTCTTGAACAATAATATCAGCTAATTTTTTATCTTATTTATTATATTCTATTCAAGTAAATTATGTTGCCATACAATATGAACTGAATAAGACCATTTAATTTTTGCTTTTATCCTTCAAGCATCTGTTCACATGCAGTCTGATTGGATAGCTAATGATTTGTTATTCTGACTGAGCCAGGATATGGAAATTTCCACCATCATAGAAAATTAAAACTTTCAATACTTTTGGTAGCATTTTTTTTTTACAGATTGCAGTTTTTTTTTTGTAACTGCCTATAAGACTACTTTCTTCATCTATTCAAGATGCTGGTTTTAATCAAACTTTATTTATACTTCTTACATACATTCAACATCTAATAATAACTGACAATATATTATAGAATGTAATATTTCAAGTGGTATTAGTCACTACACTTTTTCACTGATAAATAACCTATTAGTGAGAATGTTATCATCGGTATTAAACTGGTGAATATTAGATTGAATAATGTTGAATTTAAGAAATTGTTAAGTCAACATTATCTGAAAGAGAGAGAAGTAAGATACCATTTAAAATGTTGCATTTCACACTAATCCATGTGTTACTACTAACAGCTGAATGTATTTGGACAAGTATAAATATAGGTTGAATAAAAAACTAGATGATGAAGATAGGAATGAAGTATGGAGAAATGTATGTTAAAAGTAACATAAAGATATTGAAAATGAAATACACAGATGATAGAGCAAACAAGTATCCTTGACATTATTAAAAGAATTAAGACACAGCAATAATGTTGGGATAGAAATATTGTTAGAAGAGATGATAATAGATAAGTAGTTAAAGTTTTAATTTGAATTCCAAAAGATTATAAAGATCTAGAGAGACTATGTGTGAGGTGGATTGATGAAATAATGTTTTTTGATACGTTCTGGGCAAGAGAGGCTAGGAACTGAAGAACCTGGATTAAACTTGGTGAGACTTTTTTTCTGCACTGGATTGATAATGCTTGAAAAATGATGGCAGTGATGAAAATTCCATCATCACAAACCTTTATACAACACTAAGTAGATAAATTTTATGTAAAAAAAATTTTGAATAATGAATTTTTTGTAGTGTTTTAGTTTTTATTTCTTGACATTTTAGGTTATATAATTTTAGAAAATGTTAAATTTGCTCATTATCTTCATCAGCATATCATTTGATGGAGTAATTAATCATAGGAAAGTACAGAATATCTCTTAAGGTCATAGTCATTGAATTAATATATATGTTCATAGTTTAGATGCATCTTTTTAATAAAGACCAAATTTTAATACAATGAGATTGCTACATATTTGATATCTAAGACCAAGGTATTTCACGGGTAATGTTAATAGGAGAATAATCACATAGACTATTGCAAAATTTAATGATTTCATCCAGATTGAAAATCAGCAATAAAGAGTATTCAGACATTTTGCAAAGGTTTAAAGGCTTGATCTATACATGATGCTTTTTTGTTAGAGGAACACTGTAACATTAAGTATTGAAAAATGGAATCTTTGCATTTTGAGGTTATAATCTTGTTTGCATAAATCTCTTTTCCAAAATTAAGTGAAGATTTTCTTGATTTGGAGAAAAATATGTAAATATGCCATTGAAGAGAAAATTAGAAATGAATAATTGTATCTAAGTATCATGCCAGACATTGCTTACTATGAGTTTATTGTCTGGATGAAATGCCTTGAGAATAATAGTGATTTTTTTCATATCAGTTAAAGATAACTCTATTTTATTCATCAGTTTAATGAATTTACCATTTTGATTATATGGATCAAATGAACACTAAAAGTACAAATGTGGTCTTTTTTTGAGAAACAGTATATGTATAATCAAATTGCTTTATTGGTAAAGAATTCATAAAAAAAACTTGAGAGCTGGAAATTACAAAATTGGGTGCAATCTATAGATCTTAAACACCAGAATTTGGCACCCTAGCACTACATCAAACTATGCAAAGCATTTAAAAATGGTCATCTTTGTACCAGGCATTGGATCTTATTTTCCATGCTGGGTGTGATTTATGGACTTATGAACCTTAGTTTACCATTCTTACACTGCACCAAATCATCCAGCAATTTAAGAAACAGTCACCGCTGACATCATTGTCATTGGAGCTTATCTTATGTATGAGAATTATGAAATTTTATATTTGGCCAACCAGCCTGTATACAGCAGAGACTTGGACTTTTTTAGCTAATGATATTAGTGAATTGGATACTTTTAAGATGTGGAGATGGGGAAATTAGATAAGATGTATAAAGGAAAAAACCAAATGATGAGGTTATACACTTTATAAAAGAGGAACAAAGTTTTTTCCATTTAACATTTACACTAATAAGTTGAATGAGGTGGACCATATATATAAGAACACTCCAACTTAGTAAAGTGGGAGATATCTGGAAAACAGTGATATATCTTCATAGATTAATTATGGAAAGTACTGAGAATTATCACAAATTAAATAAAGCAGCAGAAGATTGAAGATTACAAAATATATTCATTAAGAATTTTAAACCAAACATTGGATTGAAGAACTAATAATGATGACAGTTAAGGTAATTTCTAAGACTTTTATTGCCTTAAATTAGTCTACTCAATAGGTTTTTTTATACTATGCATATTGAGAACTAGAAAATATTTTTGTACTAAAATTAATTACAACTGCTCTATCTCCTTACTCATGACAAAAGTAGTAATGATTTGATCTTTATATGGATGTACATAGCTATAACTATTTAACTTTGCAACAGAACATATATAAAACATATGTATTACTTCTTGATCAATTAAGAGATAATCATGAAGAGATGAAGATCTTCATTTTTAGGTATTTAATGAATATTGAAGAGTTTAAAGAATGAAAACAGAAGGCATTTGCCATCACAAGTCATTGTTTTAAATGTTTGAATTAATTTAGCTGATATATATATATATAATGCTAACATTATTTACCATTGTCCTTTATAGAAATTTTATAATATTTAAAGTGGGAAAAAAAACTTAACATCTTGATAGACTTATATTTCTATTAATTAAATCTGACTTCATTTGTAGAGAAGAAATCAATTGTAACTTCAGCAAGAATAGCCACAACATTTCCATTAAATATGCTCACAAAGTTCAACATATTAAAACTTATTGCAAATCTAAGTGACAATTTAAATAACACCTTTGAATCAATTTAAAGTTATCAAACAAGGCAGAGTCTTTAAACCCATTTTAATTAATATTGTTTTTTAAATAAGCATTTATATAAGCAATTAATTAAATTAATACCATATAAGTATTTAAAAGTAATAAGTTGCTAAAACTTAAATTCAAACTTTAAGATCATGTTGGACTTTACAAGCATATTTATTAGAAATTGCTGGATATATTTGCTGGAATTTCAGTTAATTTCCTGAGCTACTGATGACATCATCTTTAATTAACAGAAACATGTATAGCAAGAAGGTAATTGATTTTTTCATCAAGCATTTCTGCTTGAAACCTTGGAAAACTTATTGAGAGACCATAGGTAAATAACATTACCATTATTAAGTATTTATGTAATTATGTACAAACTTTGAAATATGACAGGAGTTTTTTTGTATAATAATCTGAATAAAAGTTAAACTACAGTGTAACTAGTTAATAACCATTTAAAACTGGCTAGAGAAGATGAAACAATATGATGTATTCATAGCAATAGAATTTATTTTTCTTATGTTAAGCCAAAAGTGGTCCACAAGTATGTCAGACAAATATTGTTATTACTAGATTTCATGTTTTCAGCATGACTTTCCAGTTTTAATTGATCATTGCCTGGTTGCATGATAGCTCACATTTTTATGTTTAGATTATTATATGGGAAAAATTCCAGAAAATTTCAATGTTTACATCTATACACCTGTAAAAATTATTAAATTAGTATAACAAAAACTGAATAACTAGCTATGTTTGGTGAGATCTTAACTGGTTTTTTTGATCAGCTGATAACATCAGATTGATTGATAAAAACATGTCCTGCAAGAGATTGATTTTTTTTTGTACAATATTGTAACCTTGTATAAATTTCGATAGAAGTCATAAATAAATGTTAATAATTTATATATATAGTTGAAAACTGATTGTGAAATGCTAGGATTGTTTGTTTTAATTTGTTTAGAATTTGATGACTAAGTCATCCACATTAAATGTCCTGATATGGTTTATTTGAAGGTTGAATAGCAATGATAATTATTAATTATGATTGTATTTATACATTGGACTATTTCCATCATCTAATATGAGTATTGAATGTTATTAGAAAAATTTAACTTTATTTAAATATTCCAAATAGATTCAACTGTTAGTAAGAGAGTATAGGTTAGTATATGTACAATATTTTGAGAGGTATTATTCTCCCCTCTTCTTCATGTATTGCTGGTCTGACCAGTGACAGTACTAACATGAGAATCAAACCTGGAACCTTAGATTCTTGAATATTGAATTTTAAGGTAATGCTCTAACCAACTGAGCCATCCTGCTAAATGCAACAGTTAGTACAAATTTCATACATTTATCTATGAGGTTTCTGCAGATTTCTCCACTTTTTTCTAAGAGCAAAGTTGATTAGTGGCTTCCATACATTATGTATAGTCACCCTAGGTTGACTTTGGGATTGTTTGCCATTGGTCATGTGAGCAGCTTCTTTAAATTTTCTTCCTTGTACCTTTTCTTTAGACAATGTTTTTGTATTTTCCCAATTGAACTTATATTCATTGGTGCATACATGGTTTGTTATCTTAGACTCTTCTGTTTTCTCTCTTCTAATCATCCGTTTGCATTCTTGCAAGTGCTTTTCAATGGGATGACTGGTCTCAACAATATACATTCTTCCACATTCACATGGTATTTCATAAATGCAGTTTTCTTTTTTTTTCAGCATTTCAAGTTAAGGCTTTGTAGATGTTAGAATTCCTCATAATATGATATGGCTCTGGAAAGCTGTTCTGATGTTATACTGATTGCAGATTTTCCTTAATTTGTCTTCTGTTTTTGGTATGTATGGGTACACTACAATACTAATAACTTTTTTTTTCTTTCAATAGTTCTTTTTCTTGTTTATTTAAGATTTTGTTTATCTGATGATTTCATAAAAGGTATATATTTTAATGATATAACAATATATTTATTTCAGTTTTTAAAAAATGTTACAAAAGATTATTTGTATTGCATTGTGGCAATTATTGATTCAATTTTCAATGACACTAGTTATTTGATTCAGTGTTAATAGAGTGGATCTTTGCTGACATAAGCTCATTATGTTAAAAACATCAAGAGAGTAAGTTTTCACCCACAATAATAGAATCGAAATCTTATTAATCTTTTCTCTAACTTATCATGTTTCTTTCCCTATGAGGTTTGTGTACAGGAAGTTACGACACTGGAATTCAAGACCATAGATCATAGTCCACTTTGTTACTTATTGTTTTTAAACTTCTGAGGAATAAACTGTTTATTATTTTGTTATATCTTTTGAAAAAATTGGTGAACCATAAAAACTTTTATTGTTTCTCAGACAGTCTTCAATATTAATAATCTGATGTTTGACTATAATGAACCAATTTATTTATTATGCTTCTGGTTTAAATTTTGCCTCTCAAATCAGTTCTTTTTAACTTTAGTCATTTATTCATAATTAAGTGAATAAAATATAAGAGTCTTGTAAAATTTGCTAAACAGATTAGGAACAACATCAAATGAATTTCTCATGTGTTCTTTCAAATGTTGTCAAAATCGGAACATTTTATCATATTCTAAAGTCATCAACTGTAAGCTTGAATTATCAATGGATATCAGATAATATACTCATGCTTATTGCAGAGATAACTTTACAGGTGAGTAAAAGGATTGGTTTTTGGAAGCATATAGAAAAATCATGTAATGTTGTTGTTGATATTAACATTATTATAAAGACAGAAGAAATCTACAGCTGAAATGAAATTAAAATCTTTAAAGTGATGTCAACTGTATTTAAATATGCAAGAAATTTAGTTTGGGTTTTAAATGTAGAGTTTTATTGAATTTAAGATTATTAATTAAAATAATAGAAAGGAAAAGTCGTGGATGATAGATGCATAAGTGTATAAGTGCCAGCTTTGAATCCTAATCTTTAATGATGAAGATTAAAGCCAGAACCCAATCTGAAAATAAGAATATTATAGTGGTATATTTTCTGGTGTCTATTGATTACTCATACTATATATTTTCTGTTACCCAAGTTAGTTTTCCAGTTTGTGGATTTTTCTTTTTTAAAAATATAAGGACTATCCTTTTTACTTACTAACTCTAAGCTGAATTCATGAAAGAAAAAATTAAGCCAATTAAGCAATCTGAAAGAAGTCATGGTTTAATAAGCATTTGAACTTAGTGGGCACAACTTCGGTATGAAATCCGTCTTTCTCTCTTTCCTCTTTATATATCTCTTTATGTGTATAAACATAATGCGTAAATGAGATTGAAAATGTATTGTTTTTTTTCTTTCAGATATGTGATTATATGAAAACAGTCCAAGTATCTAAACCATAAATCTTTAATCTGTTGTGAAGGTAATCTTATAAGTAAAAGATGTTTGGGTTGTTATCATGTGTTCACATGTATAAAACTACTTAGCTTTGTGCAAAATCAGGTTCAACATATATATATATATATTTGACTGCTTGTAAATTCATTCACATATTAAATACAAACAAATCTTATTTTTTTATACTTAAATCTTGACTTGTCAATCTGACATGGACATTAGATATTAAAAAGCTTCCCTACCCAATGTCCAAAATATATGTGTAGTTGAGTGAGGAATGTCCAGCATTTTTATAGTAGACATTTTGTTTAAAATCATGTTGTAACATTAATTCACAGAGTCATATAAAAGGATACAATTTATAGAGTATAAATAAAGTGTTTCCTTTATGTTTTGTACATAATACATTTTCATTTGAATTTAATTATTACATTTAATAAATACTATACGAATTTTATAGTTACCACATTTTGATAAGAGATGTCTCTGCCCCCTATCATATAAAATATTTGCAATGGCATGTTTGAATTAAATAAAATCCTGTAAACTTGCACTAATTCAGTGTAAGTATATTATTTATTTTAAACTTAATAACTTGGTAATTTATTTATTCGTTCATTTTTACTATTATCTTTATTATTTTTTTTTTATTTATTTCCATATTTTTTTTTTTTGGGGGTATTATTCAACATAATTATCTTGTTAAAAAAAGAAAAGAGAGAGTGTTCTTTTCTTTTTTAATTTTTCCTTTCCACTGGATTAAATAAACCCCTGAGAGACTTGCACTCTCTCGTAAGTTAATTTTTAATAAAGTAATAAAAAATATTTTTTTAAATTTTTATCGTGTAAATTATGTAATGTGATGGAAATTTTCTACATTCTGTTCATAGAGGGCTCTAAAATCTTAAAGTTATACATATATCGTATTGAAATATAGGCTCTTAAAAGCTGTACAGGATAGCAGTTGAGTGGGAAGTGAGTCAAATGTATTCTCAAAAGAAGCAAATGACTGGGAATTGTTTCTTTGTTTGTTGGCATTTATAATAAAAATGTGAAATAGGGTGACAGGATGTCAGAACTTATGAAATTTTTATTAAAATGAGATATAAAGGAAATGGGGATATCTTCATAGTTCACATTTTATTTGTACTTTTTTAAATGCATTCAGATGTTTGTCATAACATATAGGCTAATATAGATCACAACATTTTGAGTAGTAATATTTTCATTTCTTCCAGTGTCAACGGTATGACCAGTGACAATATGAAAGTTGAAGTGTAGATCTTTAGATTCAAGAACACTGAATTTTTAAACCTTTGAAATAATAGATTAGTTTGATAAAGTATTATCTTAAATTCAGCATTCATGAATATAATGATCCTTGGTTCAAGTCCTTTGTTAGCTGTCTCTGGTTAGGCCAGCGACACTTAAAAAAATGGAGAATAAAAATCATTTGAAGTGCCTTCAGACTAATTTGTGATGTTATTTCTAATATATAAATATATTTATAAAGGTATATAGAGTTTTTAAAGATTCTAAACTGTAATATAAAATGATTTTGGCAAGAAAGAATATTTAACTTAGCTAATAAGGTTTTCTGTGTAAAGAAACTTGATTTCATTTAAAAACTATATTTTTTTATTACGTGCATTAAATTCCTAAACAATCAAATAGATGTTTTTTTTTTTTTTTTGTAAAGAGGTCATCGCAGTCGCCGTGCAAGCAAGTAGTTGGTTGCAGACGGTTGTGGGTTCGTGTCCCGGCTGATGCTATGACATATGAAAAAAAAAAAAAAACAACTAAATATAATTATTTAAAGTAAAAAAAATATTAATGTTTTTTTTTCATTTAATTTTTGGTAATAATGAATATACAGACACTCAAAAAAACGCCAGTGTTATAATTTATTGACAATATTTTATATAAAAAATTATTTAAACAAACTAAAAGTATAAACTGGGATATAATAAAAATATATTTAACAACCTTATTATAATTTATTTGATTCTAAGTGATAATTCATATTTAATCAAGTTTTATTGATATATTATAACTTTATCTTTCTTAATGAATTGCCAAATTCGTATAATATTAATATCATTTACGTTCCTTATTACTTTTACAATGCTTTTTACATCCCACTATTGACCGTCAATAGTGGAATATAAAAACCATTGTCAAAATAATAAGGAACGTAATTAATATTAATATTTTATTGATTTAACTTTTGTTCTGATTCGCAATGTATTTAAAATTTTGATGCATTGTAATGTTACAGAGGTTTTTCATCATCATCATCATCAAAACTATTTGTTTTTTAAAAAAAATGATTTTTCAGAGGAAGATAGTTTGTATAATTAATACAGCATTTCATCCTGGAATTTGGAAGTGATTCTAGATATATAATGTCAATTCCCTCCATCCACTGATATGGTTAAATATAATTTTCAAATTTAAAGTGTTTAATACTATTTTAAAGTAAAAAATTAATATTTGCATATTTACCTATATATTATAACTTATAAATAATATGTCAAGCATTGGGGATATGAAGCTAATTACTACATATATATATATATTCTTAATCAGAAGGTAATCAGCCTTCGACATGCACTGTTTAATCATGTTATTTTCTCACCAATGTTATAGTGAGTATGCAGGAGTATCGCAAACCCAAACACAAGATAGAGACTTTTAAAAGATAAGAACTGCTATTTTATCTTTGTACCTAAATGCAAATATATGGGCCATTCTTTAACTCCTTTTTCCTATCAATCCTTTATCATGAAATTTCAAAGATTTCTATTATTTTGAACCCAAGCTGTCCATTTCACTTGCATAGTTGTGAAGATGTGACATCCGATCACTAACTATAAATTTTCATAGCCTCAAACCTACTTTAAATGCATCATTTTTGTTACAATAGATGATCTTGACTGGAAACTATTATTAACAAATGTATATGAAATAATCAGAGAATATGTATTACATTATTTGTTCACTTTTTCCTGTAAAAGAGCACATCCATTGCTCATTGTTTGTGAATGTTGTAGAATATAAAGATCCATATATAGTTGCTCTTTATATATTTAGGCTTGCTTCAATGAGCTTATGTTTTTACATTTGCTCTGTAGATGGTTTGTCCCTGTGAAAAGATAACTGATTCTCTCTTGAAATTGACTGCAGGACCATTTCTGCATCAATGCATGTGTTGTGCTACAACATAGTTTTACTATTCATCACAAAAATTTTAAGGCATTAGTGGGTTACAACATGAAATATGATCATGTGTTTTGTACTATTGTCAATAATCTTCAGCGCTCTTTCTGCTATCATAAAATTTTGTAAACACTTGAAAACAATCCTGTGACTCATCCTACATTGTTATATACAGTTTGAATCACATCAAACATTTCAATAGCAGTTTTTCTCAATTTAAAATAAAAGTTAATATCTGGTTTCATTGTGGGTTAAGATATGTTACATTTCATGTTGTACCTTATAGTCCATACATGATAGCACTTCAAAATTTTAGTGAATAGCTAAACTATATCTTTATGCAACACATATGTTGATTCAGAGATGGCGCTGTAGGAAACTTGAAAAGAATACTAATCACCTATCATCTTTTCACTGGTGCACATTGTATGTATAAATTTAAAAAAATTATTTTGTGTTAATCCTATTCATAAATATTTTGATAAATTTCACATTTTATTGTAAAAATGGTTCTGTTTAATCTATTTTTGGATACACTCAATGAAAATTATGAACATTTCAGGAGGAAAATGTTAACATTTAGCTTGGCTCTCAGACAAATTGTTTCTTGCAATTCAAAGAGGAATATTCCGAAGTGTTAATGGAAAAAAATGCTATGTGTTTTGTCTAAATGAAGTATTGTTTTCCAAATTACAAACTTAAAAAAAAAAAAAAAATCAAAAACTATCAAAAGATGTATTCAACATTATAGATTCGTTCTGATTAATGTCTAGAAAACTTTATGGATTGATAAATGTGATATGGTGTTTGACAATAACAAATATAATTGAGTTTAGAAAATTAACCAATAATGGGATAAGCTTTTTTTTTTTTTTTAACAAGAAATCAAAATATTTGCAGACCAAAACGTCTTTAACAATTTGAGATATGGTAAAATATATCTAGATATTTTTCCAAGATTAATAGAAATGTTAATTAATTAGAAGTGAGGAAGGACATATTGAAAAAAAAAAATTGGACTTTTTGCTTAAAAATAAAATAAATGTTTTAACTCTTATATTAAATAAAAAGTTAATATTTTAGTCTTGCGTTGTTAGCCGAGAGGTATCGCAGCCGCCATGCAAGCAAGTAGTTGGTTGCAGACGGGTGTGGGTTCGCGTCCCGGCAGATGCTATGACATATGAAAAAAAAAAAAAAAAGTTAATATTTTATTTTAAATTTACTTTCCTCAATTTGAGTTAGTAATAGTTAACAAACACTAGAGGGAGTAAATAATCCTTAATGAATGCGTACTTATTTTCAAATGAAGAATTTCTTTCATATTTGGTGATTATTTTAGTGAAGACACATCTCCTATTTTACTGTACAATTTAGTTCCACTGTAGCATATTTCTGGTTTATGTTATGCATGGATTTAGACAGATTAATTTTTAACAAGATATTATAGGAAATCTGCAAGGATTCCAACCAGTAAATAGACTCATTAGTCACTTCAATAAAATCATTCAAGGTTGATATTGTAGTCATAAATTTGATAGTCATTAATGATGTGGTTTAAAGTTTGTATTTACCAACATTTGCTAAGATCACTAGCCAATAAATTCCAGAATCAGATGAGCACAATGATTATGGGTTGTCCTAAATCTGTTGACAAGATTCCAGTTGCATTTAGGAAGAGCAAATCCATCTGTCTTTAGAGTTGGATTTGGAAAAAAAAATTCATTTGAAATCTCATAAGAATTCCATTTTTTTATGCCATAATTCTTTGATTATAGGTTCTTGATTGATCATCCAAAATAGGAATCTTGATTTGATTCAAGTCTTAAGTAATTAAACTATATCTTAAGTTATTGGAAAGCTGATCTGCAAAACAGTTTTCATATATTTTCTGTGAAGTAATTTTTCTTCTGATATCTGCAGAGGAATATTTGAACTTGTAAAAACAAGAAGCTACTGCAAAGGAATAGACTTGGGTCTATCAGTAATATTTCTCATGATAAGATTTAATTATCCAGAAGTTTTAGGGTGAGAATTTTTCTTCTAAATAAGAGACAACAATCACCAATCTATTTTTCAAATATAACATATCTGTAGGACAAAAAAAAATCCGTTTATTTGGAAACTTGTAATGATAGCATTTTACATGTAGATATAAGTTGTTATATTTTCTTCATAGAATTGAGTTCATGTTTTTTAAAAAACTCAAATCTTATTTATAATTTTCTAATTGATTCAATTATTAGTAATAATTCACAGTTTAATAAAAATACGTTTGGAATAATTTTTTTCTTGTTTCTTTTTCAGGAGTTCATGATCTGACCAAGTTTAGCACCATTAATAATCTTTATATTTGAGAATACTGAATTTAAAGTAATACTTCATTATCTGGTTATATACTTTGCTCCTGCATTTTATAGTGTTCAAAGAGTAATACTAACATTATCGTTGTATGCAACTCACACTTATGTCCAATGAAAACATTGCTATCCATTGTTTAGTATAAGAGCAGAGGGATAGATCGTAAAGATCCGTAGATTATGAGTCTTTTTTGTCAATTTTTGCAGTCGACCTTCACCAGAACTTTCGGCTACATAGCATTTGATTATATTGTATTTTCCTGAAGGTTTGTGATGATGGTGTTCTAGTTGTATTTTTATATTGGACTGTTTTCATCATCTAATATGTGCATTGAATGTCTTTAGAAAAATTTAACTTTATTTAAATATTCCAAATACATTCAGTTATTAGTAATAGCACATCAAACAGTTGGAATATTTAAATAAAGTTACATTTTTCTAAAGACATTCAATACACATATTAGATGATGGAAATAGTCCAATATAAAAATACAAATTTGATTATATTATATAAATTATAATAATTCTAGGAGGAAACATTTTAAAATGTTATTAATTAAATGAAAACTTTATTAAATTATAGATGGCATATATGTGAGTGTGTGTGCATTGCAAAATTTAAATTTAATTAAACAAGTAGGCATTAGTTAAGCTCTTAATGAAATCTAAACATTATTTTAATACTGAATCATATTTAATTAATGACAACATATCAGATATAATTATAAGGAGGAAAAAAATTCATTTCATTTAAAACTCAGCAGTTAATTAAATAAAAATTTAAAAGTACGTTTAAATTCATACATTTTAAGAGCTTGTAATAAAAAATAAAAACTATTTTAAAAATAAATGGTTTTGCTTTGAGTTTTAAAATTAATATCTATATGTACATGTTTAATGTATTAAACAGACGAAGATGTTTTAATCAAGCAAACATATTTAGAGACTTTTTTTTATTTATGCTACCACGCTTTTGTATAGATTAAATATGCTTTTAATTTATTTTCCTTAAAATTGAAGCAATCTTTATTTTTAAACATTAAAATAATCGAATGGCCATATTGCTTGGAAGTTCATAAAAAATTCGAGCTCCGGAAGTACCAGAATAGAACCAATCTGAAGACTTTACGCTCCAGAATCTGATTCTATGCCACTATGCTTAACCATGCCATTGTTACATGTTATTAATAGATTTATAGTATTTTTTTAAAAATCGTAGGTATTTTTTGTGCATATTTCTTTAGCTTTTAAAATATTTTAAAATCATAATTAAATACAGTATACAATCTCTATTCTAATAAATGATTAGTAATAATGATTAGTTAAAAGGGATTTGAATTCAGACTTTCAAGTTTTCTGCAGTCATCCATTCTATCTAATATAACCGATATACATGACCATGATGTCAAAGTTATAAATAAAAAATAAATAAATACAATTATAATATATTAAAATTAAATATTGATCATATGATGTAATCTCTGTTCTGTGATTTGTGGAAAAGAATTTAACTAAACTGCATTTAAATATGGATCAGCTAAGCCGGAAGAGAACGTAAAAATCCCACCCACACCCACAGCAGCATGGTCTCAGAAAATTCACTAAATTAACTAAACACATTGCTTATGAACATAATTCAACCATAAATAATATATATGATGTACAAAATCAAAATAAATTTTAAATAATTCACTAGAGGGCAGAGGACGCGCTAATGGTTGCTAATAGAAGAACAGTGAAAAAGTCAATCTTTAATAGTTTTCCCAAATGCTAAGAAAGAATTTAGTTTTTTAATTCTTGGCTTACCATTTAAGTATAATTAGATACAAATTTACTGACTATTGTCAGATGGATGGTTTAACTGTGTTGGTTATCCTATCTGAAAATACATTCGAAGCCTATTGAATTTTTTTTTTATTCAACTTGAATTTAAATTCAATTCATAGCTATGGCAAGTAGATACACTACAGACGTATCATGAAAGCTTTTTTTTTTTTTATAAATATAGTTTGTATCAAAGCTGAGAGTGAAGAAAATTAAATGCTTATAAATCAAACTATAATTCTATTTAGAAGATAAGCCTTCCTTATTGCCACTATACATAATATTAAATCAACAATGTAAATTAATGCACTGTACAGGCTTACACACACCTGCACACATATATAATGTAATATATAAGGGATTCGAACTCATACTTTCACACGACTCTCAACTCTCCTTGCCATCTCATATTGCTGACCCACTTGATCATACACATGTTGAAAAAATAAATAATCACCAATATATGTATTTCATGCTAAACCAACAATCATCAGTTGGTCCAGATTACCATCTCCACACATATATACAATTAGTGCTCAGCTTTATATTAAGATAGCCAATATTCATACTTTAATGGACAGGCTTCAAACTGCTCCAACTCACAACTCTTCAGCCATCCATTTCATTGAAAATCCGATGATGGAACGTTCAGAGCCCTCATTAGTGCCAAGGTTGTAACCCTACCCAGGTTGACCATTTAGTCATTCTGACCACTTGTGTACTAGAGAATAATCCATTTATGTACATATGCGAGGGATGGGCAAACCTTTAACACACTATGTTTTAATATGTAAATTAATACACTGTATAGGCTTACACACACCTGCACATGTATAATGTAATATATAAGGGATTCAAACTCAGACTTTCATACGACCCCCAACTCTCCATGCCATCTCATATTGCTGACCCACCTGATCATACACATGTTGAAAAGATAAATAATCACCAATATACATATTTCATGCTAAACGATCGCCAGTTGATCCATATTACTATCTCTACATATATATACAATCAGTGCTCAGCTTTATATTAAGATATTCAATCTTCAAACTTTAATGGATAGGCTTCAAACTGCTCCAACCCACAACTCTTCAGTGATCCATTTCATTAAAAATCTGATGATAGAATGTTCAAAGCCCTCAAAAATGTGAAGATACTCTCATTCCAATCCCAAAATAACGACTTTGAGAAAATATGAATGACCATCATATTTTAAAACCTAAATGTACTTATGTAGGCCAATTATAGGTATCTTGAAATGAGCATGTGAATATATTACATCACTTATTTTACACCCATTCCTTTTGATAATCTTACTAATACTTATGAAATATTATAACTAACTTCATACTAATATTAGATGTTAAACTATATAATAATCAATGAATTTCTTTGCACAGTGCCTGATTGTAATTCTATTTAGAAGGTAATAAATCAATGATGTTAAATGCGAGAATAGTCTTGTTTCAGTCACAAGATAAACACTTCAGTAGCTGTTATTTTGTGACTGGAATGAAGTTATTTTTATATTTGACATCTTGAATTTAATATTATGTATGGTGACAGTGAGGAAGGTTTATTACCTTTTTTATCTCATGATTAGAATGAAGGTATCCTCACATTTAGCACTATTGATTTAGTATTATGTATGGCGCCAGTGAGAAAAATTTATTACCTTCTAAATAGAATTACAATCTGAAACTGCACTAATAAAATTCATTGATTATTACATAGTTTAACATCTAATATTAAATCAAACTATCTGATTTTATATCTATAAATACTGAATAAATGATGAAGACATATTTTAAGAGAGAGCGGGCTGGGGCTATTGATGAGTACTGTTTCAATATTAATTGCACATCTTGAGGATCACGTCTTTAGTCATATGTTTTAGAAATATATGAAGTTAAGTTTAAGTATATGTATGTTAAGTTAAATTATAATGTGTTACATATGTCTTATTCAAATCAAAAGTATCAAAAATGCATCCATAGTGAGAAAAGTTGGTATGATTTCAGTGCTAATGGATGATTGAGATATGATAGAGCTAAGGTGAAAAGTGCACCAATAATTTTAAGCAATAATCTGGAATATATATATCTGAAATTTTATAATTAATATGCACTCATTCACATTTCAGTAATATAGGTGTGGACAATAAAAACCATAGTAATGACTTTTGAGTGTATTTTGTCAGGAAGACTGAGTGCCAGATAGTCAATCTCTTAAGTGGTACTCTAAATATTATACACTGTTAGGTTGTTTTATTGATGAATCTTATGTACATTTATCTAATTAGTATATATTTCTTATAGTTTCACCTATCTGTAGCAGAAGTCTTTATTCAGTATCTAAATGAAATTCTTAATTAAGACTATAAATCTAATAAAGTTCAAATATATATCCTATATTGAAAGTCTTTAGTAATAGAAGATGATTTTAAATTAGCCATAAGTTTATTGGCAAAAATAAATACTATGGCAAATGACACTGCAGCAGAACTTTTGTAGAAAACTGAATAGAGTCTAAAGTACCAATCCAATTATGCCAATTAATCTATCAAAGTATTCAAAAGCCTACGGATTTAATCCTTTCACTATGTAATGGTTCAATTTTTCAACTTTTTATTTCATTAAATAAATATTTATTCTGCATTATACTTTACCAATTTTCAAATTATTTCTTAGAGCTACATGTATAAAAATAAAAACCATTCTTAAAGACAATATTTCAACTTTGCAAATAACAAGGCAAAACTCTCTTCATACAGTAGTGCCACCCTCTGCCAACCAGAGTAATCAATGAATTCCAGAAGTTCTTGTGCATAAAATCCCTATCTAGTTCCTACTCATCCAATATTCCCAGACTAATTTCTGGCTTGTGGCCTTCGTCAGCGAGAAGTCTTGGATCTGAGAGCACTGCACCTAGATCTTAGGATCTAATGCAACCCTCCAGCAGCCACCTTTTAACTCCACTTAACTACAATACCATGAGAATGAAATTGAAAACCCAATATTTTCAATCTAAGCTCAATAGCTTATAGAGTCATATGGGTCTGAACTCAGTTCAGCACCCATACATTTTTGTTGTCTTTGGCTCTTTCCTGGAATTCATTGATTACTCTGGTTGGCACAAGGTGGGACTACTGTATGGAGAGTTTTTCCTTCTTTAGCAACAATTATGTGCTAGTATAAGAGATGGTGATCATGTGAAACTTTGCAAATATATATAAAAAAGCAATAAACTGAAATATATAATCAAAGCACTGATTTCATACATGTGTGGGAGATTCATTGATCTGGCCCAACTAGTAAGTGCTGGTTCTTGCACAAAATACATATATTGGGGATCATATATCTTATTTGCATGTATGTAGTTGTGAGTAGCGGTTGATTGAGATGGAGTGGAGGATGAATAGACTGAAAAATCCTGAGATCAAATCTTTCTAATTAACAATAAATTTTGTTATTTCTTGATGGTTGACATTGAAATTATGTTTTAAAATTTGAAATTCTACTTATAATTATTTTTTAAACGACAAAACGTAATAGCTGTAATAGTTATAGCAGCATTTCTTTTTTAGTCAATCATAAGTTTCTGTCTTAAATTATTACACATGAATTTATGATGGAGTAGCAGTTTAAAATATATCTAAATTTATATACATATGAAGTTATATTGTAATATGTGTTATGTATGGCTTAATCACTTAAAAAGTGATGTGGATCTAGAGTGAGAGAGGATGGTCTGACTTCTAAATTAATAGATCATTGTGATTTAATAGAGCTAGGTGAAAGATGCACTGATAGAAAATGTCATGTGATATTGATATTGCTTTACATTATTACATTTCTCTTGACTTATATTTTTTAAAAAACAAATATTTTGAATAAAATCTGTGTCTAATCATCATATTTTTACCAAAAAAATATTTTAGAAATATTTTGCAAAAATAATCGTAAATATATAAACAAACTACATCTACCAGACAATATCATGACTCGAGACAATAGAAATAATTAAACATCATTTTCTATTATTCCTCAAAAACATTCATGCAATATTCCATTACTTATAATATGATCTTCGAATGTGGTTTTTTTATGTTAATAAAATTATACTGTCTTCATTAGTTTGTATTGTTTTTATATAAAAAGATGCCTTAAATAATGCACTTCTATGAATTTGTATTGCTTTTTCTGTATCTAAAAATTATTGCTATAACATTATAGCTTTTTATAAAATTACATATTAAATTTTCAAATTACATTGGAATTACGTTCACATTAATTTGTACAAGATTTTGATAGAACTTTGTTTTGAAAATATTAGTCATTCTAGTTTGTTTAGCTTTTATATATATACAAAATTCAATATTAAATTTTAAAATTATATTTACATTACATTGTATCACTTTTTTTAAAAAAATGCATTACATGTTAAAATTTCATTCACATTAGTTTAAATAACATTTTATCAGTATTTTGATTGTTTTGAAGATGTTAATTATAATACTAAATGTCTTCAGGATGATTTTGGTAGCTCTACCTAGTGTGCAATAAATGTATTAAATATGTAAACATCTATACCAGGTGTGACCAAGATGTCACTCCCTGTCGACTGGTCACCCACAAGGGCTCTGAAAGTAGACTGCCAAACTGTCATGAACATTAACAAATTATAGTGATAAATTCAGAGCTGATTTGAATATAAAAAATAATAAAAAATACAAAAAGTACAAATTCAAAATAAGTCAGGCTTCTATTTTTCTAATTAGCGATTCTCAGCTTCAACTAACGATTCGCATGCATTTTTTTTTCAGACAATGCATTTTTCACTTCTCTATGACAAAAATCAACATTTTTGATGATTTTCTAAATAGTACTTTTTTTTCATTTTTGTTATTCTTACAGTTTAATGTTTACTGAGAAATTTATATTGAAGAATAATGGTTAGTCAATAGATTCAAGCATTATTCACGATTTGGGCTGACAAACTAAAGTTCTCTCATAATTTTTGCTAATGATTTCTTAAAAGTAATAGTAATTATAATGTCTAAAAAAAGAATTAACAAGCCATCTTTGCTCATAAATTTAGAGATTATCTTTACCACACAGTCTTTTTCCTGATGAATTAAACTTTTGAGATTGTCAGTCACTCAGCTTTTTTTTATTTATTATTTTATAGAAAAATAGATAAAAAAAATCATTTATGATATTCATTTTATATGTTTTCTTGTTTATATTTTAACAGTAAAAAAAAGTGAAACATTTAAAGTAAAAATTGCAATAAAATTTAACCCAACTAGGTATATATATATGGGTAACCACAGTTATATATGTAAACATGACCATTGTGATGTAAACTTTGCTGTGTATCAGATACATAAAGAAATATAGTTGATAAAACTATTAAGAAATTTACCAATTACAGTTAACATTTAATAATGCCATTCAAAATCAGTTAAGATATTTTAAATGATGGTTCTGTGATGATAGCTATTAGGGACTGGGTTCAAATTATAGATCTGTGCAGATAGCCATAATGTTCATGTGTACCATATAGTTTTTCATAGATAAAAATACAACTTCTGATATCTGGTTACTCAAGTTGTGCTCTTAGTAGTTTCATAATATTCCAAAAAGAAAGTACTGTGTTGCCTGCATAGAAAAAAGGCACGGAAGTTTTTTTATTGACTAGAGTGCTGATTAGACACAAATCAGTGTTCAGAGAGACTGCCTTATTGTTTATTAATTGAAATATATAAGGTACTTTACAAAAATTCACCTCACCTATTTTTATTCAGGAGTGTTTATCTGATATGCTTTGACTTTGTGATCAGATGAGGTCAGATGAGGAGTCATGAATAGTTCTATTTATTAGATAAGTTACATCAATATTGTTAATTTCTTGAATTTTTTTAAAAATTTAGAAAAATAATTATTTATAGGTAATTCAATAATTGTAATTTAATAAATATTTTATAAAGTGACATGGACAAATATAATATTAATATCTTCTAAAAACGTCACCAATATGTGTGAGTACCTAAAAAGCTCTTACAAAAAAAACCCCACCACTTCATAAGTAGATTCTCTAAAAAAAAAAAAACAGGACTTCGAACCTTATTTTTTTTTCATTCCGGCAAAAGTGTTTTTTCCTGCTTCTGGTTTGAAGTCCTGAAAAAAAAAAAACACATAATAACCCTCAGGTACATTTTCACCAAAAACGTAGTCCCCAATGTCTAAATTTTTGGCCACCCCTGATGTCTATAAACAGCAACCCATATTATTTCTTTTTTCACTGGACGTTTTAATGATACTTTTACACCTATCTTAAAATAATACTCCATATGAAGGTCCAAAAAATTATACTTTGTCTTGCCTTTTTATTTAATTGCAATTTGTAATGAGTATGTCTTGAATTACAGCTGTCGATTATATTCAACTGTAGAATCACTTAATATTAATTGTAACAATATCATATGACTCTCCTTCCATTTATTCATATACTTCTAGGAGTAATTTTTTCACCCTGTTGTAACGCCATCTACCATAATCACGAACAATCAGTCCACATCTAATGTTATGGTGCTATTTGCAACCTATCAAAAAATTATAGATTGAAAAAATATAATTTATATTAATGTCCTGTATGACTACAGTTATAAACAGTAGTCCTGTACTTTTGAATTCACTGTTTGTATATGTGTGCACAGTTAATAAGTCCATAAAAAAATTAGAATTTATTTCATATAGATTGTTATCTATGAAATACTTTCAATAAATGATAGTAAGAGTAAAATAATTTCAATTTGGAAAGTTGAATGAATGCGGCCTCACATTGTCATTCAAATATCACTTGACCCACGATGTAACTTACTATACGATTGTTATATTTGAAGTAAATAGTGAATGACAAATGAATTTAAAGATTGTAGTGCTTTCATTGTTGCTTTACTTAAATATTCATAAAAAGTAAGCAGCAAGTTTTACAATTTCTAGACTCGGCTGAGTTTAAATTCTAGAGAGTTAATCCAAATAGATTTGTTGATTAATAGGTGAATGAATTTAATTGAAATAAGATGTAATCTTTACAATATGTTATAATTTATAAGTGTTCTGTAATCAGAGCATAAAGTTTATAAACAAACATTAAAGTAATATTAAAAAAAGTTTGTACATTTATTGCCTTGTGTAGTTTAGTGCAATGGTGGATAGGTGGATTTAAGAGTTATCCACTACGTTATTTCCAATGCTTTGAAAATCTCATGACTTTGCAAATGATAAATAATTTGATTACTTTTTCTACGATTATATTGTACATATTATAAAAGGCATATTAAAAATGTAAAGATTAATCAGTGTTTAAATAGGGTGACTGTTGAACACAACATTCTAGAATAGTTTTTCAAAGAGAAACAGAGAAATAGAATGCATGCCTCACTGGACTTTTCATCTGTCTGATAATGAAAATTTATTTTCATCCACACTTTACTAGTTAACCAATAATCGCCTGATATCAACTTACTGACCAATATTGGATGGTTATCAAAAGTGATTATTGCTTGGGGAAGAAAATCATATTACCGTTGCGAATCTAAAAAATGTCCAAATTTGTTCTGTCCTGAATACATTTTGGTCATGGCAAGTGGAATGCTAACGCCTGTGTCTTGATTCTTTTTCGCAGTTATTGTACTAGAATCTTAATCATTCAAAGTACTTTATACACTACTGAAATAAATTATGTTAACGTTAACAACAATGGCGAACTACCGCTAACGATTAATTATCTTTTCCTTGACTCCTCTTAATCAACGGCAATAGTTTCCCCGTTGTTTGCTGACTTCTTAAAACAATTTATTGCCCTATCTCTTTTGTTCAGACAAAGAACTTACATATATAGAGTTATATATTATTCTATTCAGAGTGGTAAAGATATATTTCAAAAGATAAATATAATAATTTAATAATAGCCTCAATAAATTGTCCGAGTTGTTAATTTAATAAAAATAGTTTTCATCTGATTATGAATTTTTTGATCCTATTAAATATAATTTTAACTCAAGGTATTTTGATTAAATTTCAGTAAATCTAAACATACTGTTTTAGAAAGTAGAACTCGTTTACAGCTTCCAGAGTGCTGAAATCTCGATAAGTGTTTATTTTAGTTAAAGATTTGAAATGAGATTATTATTTATTTCGTGTTGTAAAACAAATCACATTTGTCTGGGCAGACATGAAAGATTTATTTCTTTCCTTTTTTTTAATTTAAAAAAAAAAAGATTAGTTGAATAACAGATTTTCTTTTTAAGCAGTGATATATATAGAATTTGACAATGGTTTGAAATTGCACATTTAGTTTCAAGTATACTAAACGTTAGTGAGATTAGAGGTTTTTAGACACAAATATTACGAAAACATATTTGGAGAAGATATCTCCAAATACTTTATGTAAAAAATGTGTGAAGTCTAAACATTAACAACTTGTTGTCATGCCAACAAGAATCAATTCTACTTTTACTTGTGACTTGAATTGTTACAAAGAAATAGAAATCAAAGAAAGCCAAACTTTTAAGAACAAAATTCCAATTCGCAATACATGTTAACAATGCCTTCTTATTAAGTTTCAGCTTTTACTAACATCCAAGTATTTATTTACCATAAGGATTTTTTGACAGCTTAGACTAAAGACATCAATCAGGAGATAGAATCCCCAGTGACTCTATTAAGTTTTTTAATTCTTCTGCTGTGTTCAGCAGTAGTTAGTGCTTACTTATCACAAAGCTCAGTGACTGATAATTTTCATTTATGAATCAATGACTAGGAGTCACCCTGGATCTGATGGTGAATCTCTAATTGCATCCAGGAAGATTAAATCCAATTGCCTTTATTGTTAACTCAAGAAAAATAAACTTGTTTGGAATATCATAAGAATTCCATTTTCTATACCATAATTCTTTGATTGTAGATTAGCCATTCTTGATATCTATTATGAAGTTAATTTCTTTCTCACAGATGGCATTGTTAATATTAGCTTTCTGTTTAACATGTAGGTTGAAGACAAGAGTGAAATCTGTTTTTGCTATGATAACAAATAAACCTTTATTGCTGCAAGACCTACATTATTTAAATACACTACTTGGAAATGTCTTTTCTCCAAGTACGTCAAACATTTGTTAAAGTATTTGATATCATGATCATGCAGTGATGGTGTGAATGATTCAAAATGTTAAGATCCCTAGACGTAAACTCAGTCTGATATTTTTAATGCTTGTATATAACATGATCTTCTGCACATCTAACCATTCATTTATTTATATAACTAAATCTCAATGTATTAACTTTCCAATAATTCAGCATTTTAAACATAAGTGCTACTATTCCTAATTCTTATTGTTAGGCATTATAAAAGTTCATATCTTATTTATTTTATTATTTTAAGCAACTAAATGCTATTTTTTAATCAAACTAATATTACAATTGGTCTTAGCAAGCTACTCAAGATACTTTTCTTTAATGAACATGAAAAGAAATTTGCTTATATCCAAAATGCATTCTTTAAGAAAATCTTAAGCATCAGTAAATAGACCAACTTGAAAATCCAAAAATGGCAGTTTCAGTGTCCAGCAGCTATCAGAATGTAGAACAAACTGCAGTTACCTCCAGAGAGAAAATATTACATTTTCTATCAATATGTTTGAGGATATATTTTGCTTTTATTTTAATTTCTGTGTAATAATTTCAGTTTTTAAATCTCAACAATTTGTCTGTTCTCAGATCCTGAGATACATTTATTTAAAATTCACAGAAAATTATTGGATCTTACTTGTGAAAAGTATTATATATCATATTTATACATGTATAGGGTGCTGCGGCATATACGATACAAATGCTTTTTATACACATTTTTAAGAAAAAAAATAATTTTCTACATTTTTTCATGAATTTCCATAATGATTTATGGCTCTAATTTTATAGTTATTTACATTCACAAAAATATAATTAGAGAACACTGTACCTAGGTACTTTTTAATTTTCATTCTCAAAACCCAGAAATTCATCTCCAGAGCTAAATGAAGTCTGTTCTTCAGAAATGCTGTCTTCAAATAACAATTTGTTTTCTATGCCATCAAGTGAGATACTAATTTCACATTTCTTAAAAGACTTTATATTTCACATCATCTTATGAAGTTTTGATTCATTCACAAATCTGAATTGCTAGGCCTCTTCCTTCTTTCTGATGGTGTCACTTCAAAATCTGTAGACTGCATCTGACTGTTTTCATGAATCCTTTAAATGGTTTATTATTGCAGACATCTAAAGGTTGGAGCCAGCTCAGTTAATTGAGTTTTCAGTTATTTTATTTTATTTTTTACAGCTTTTGTTCTGTGAGTCCAAAACTAATCCTATACTAGCAAGGTGGGCCTCTTTAACAGTCCATCAAGTCACCTAGACCACAGATTGTCTATCCACAGCTTTATTCTCCTTTCATCCATCTAGTCATTTAGATGAATGTGCACAAATATACTTTCTTTGGACAACATATTATCTTTACAGAACAGAAAAAAATTATGGAAACAATTTACTTGAAACTACTGTTTCACAAAAGGACAAAATGCAATAGAGTATATATATATATGAATATAAACCAGAAGTTTTAGACTGACTGAAATTTCAACTCATAATTTTGATTATCAACGTATAAGACATATCCCATATTTTAGGCATATTTTGAGGAGGAGAAAGTGTCCTATATGCCGATGATATACAACATTTCATCTGGCCATTACTATGGAACTGCTAAGTAGTGGTTAATATTATCCATTATAATGATTTACAATTAGTTATTACTAATTATAATGAATCAAATACAAATTTTAATGAAGAGCAAAATTTAAAATTAAAATAAGATAAACAAGAAAAAAACTATAAGATAGACAGGTCTTTAAAATACTAAAATATATTAATATAATATGAGAACCTGAATTACAAAAAAAATTATGATTTGCAAAATAAGGTTTATCTAGTTGCTATAATAGTTACTGTTAGATTAATAAAATGGCTACAGTTTCATAAATAAATGACTATAGTAATTTTTTCATTAGCGACACAGTTTTCAATTGCATGACTAACTTATAAGAAAATAAATTATAATATTCAGTGACATAGTTGTACAAGTATAGTTACAAAATGGTAATAAAATAACCTTTTAGATAAGTATAATTACACAATAATAATAATAATTAGTTTAAACCATTAAAACATTACATGACCACCATTTCTTATGCTACACTATTCATTAAATCAGTAACAACTTTCTCCAAACAGTAGTGCATAGAAATCAATGAATGGATGTTAGAAGGTTAGTGTAACAAAACCCCTTTCTAGTCCTTAGTTATCCAATATCCCCAGACTAGTTTCTGGATTGAGGCTTTCATCAGTGAGGAACTGGATCTGAGAAGACTGTGTCTGCATTTTTGGATCTAATGCCACTCCCCAGCATTCATCTTTTATTTTTTAGTTAACTATAAAACTATGATCTCAAAACACAACTATGTTTTTAATTGAAGCTTATTCACTTGTATCCTCATACAGATCTGAATCCAGTTCCATATTTATACATTTCAGTATATTTGGTTCTTTGATAACTATAGTTACTATCATCATCCTTTGGCCAAGAATAGTATTGAACTACTAAATCATCACATGACTATCACTTCTAATGCTTACACAATCTGTTAAAACAGTAGTAACTTTCTTTAAGCAATAGTGCAAGCCATAATAATCCATGGATACTATAAGGGTTGGATGGCACTCCTGTATGGAGAGTTTTGTCTGATTTTAACAGCTTTTGTAAGCATAGGAAATAGTGATCATGTAATGTTGAGTGGTTTCTGATGGTAGCAATTATTAAATAACCAAACATACCAAAATGTATACATGCTGAGCTGAGTTCAGTACAATATGATTATACAAATGAATGATCTTGGATTGAAAATATTGTGTTTTCATTTTGAACTCTTTAGTTTTTTAGTTAAGTAAATGGGTAAAAGGTGGCTTCTGGGGGATTGCAGTAGATTCTATGATGTAGGTACAGTGCTCTCATACCCAAGACTTCTCACTGATTGAAACCACAAGTTAGGAATTAGTCTGTGGATATTAGTAGAGTAGGCACTAGATAGGGATTTTATATATAAATCTTCTTGCATCCATAGATTACTCTAGATTGCACTAGTATGGAGAGTTTTCTTATTTTAACAGCTTGTGTAAGCATAGGAAATGATGATCATATGATATTTGTGGTGTAATACCAACACTGCCCAATGTGATAATGGGAACTATGGTTATTAATGAAGTAAAGATATCAAATGTATAGATACTGAATTGTATTCAGATTTATATGACTATAAGTGAATGAGCTTGGATTGAAAATATTATTATGTTTTTATTTTGGACTCGTAGCTTTATAGTTAACTAAATAGGTAAAAGGTAGTTTGTAGAATGTTGCATTAGATCCTAAGATCTAGTTGCAATGCTCTCAGACCCAAAGCTCCACACTGATGAAAGCCACCAGCTAGAAACTAGTCTGGTGATATTGGATGAGTAGGCATTAGATAGGGATTTTATGCATAGTTTTTGCACTCATTGATTACTCTGGCTTGCACTAGGTGGTACTACTGTACGAAGAGTTTTACTTCTGTTCCAATTGAAATTTTGATATCTTAATATTATGAATCATACAAATAATAATGCCATTTATATCTAGGTTGTGTGAATATTTGTTAATATATATATATAGTGTATATCCTTAATAATCCTTAATAATTAAAAAAATGTCTTTGAATAGAGTTGACACAAAACCATCTCCATTATCAGAGACTACAGTTTCAAGCATGCATGACCCATAAATATTTGATTCAAAGCTTTCATACTATTTTTCACACTTGCAGATCTACCTAAGGACTGGAAACTGCTGTCTGCAGCCAACTTAAGGCAAGCTGTCCTGCACAGTCAGAAGAGTCTGAATGAGCCAACTTGAGACAAGCTGTACTGCACAGCTGGAAGAGTTATACTTGAAGTCACAAGGCAGGCTACTTATATAGCTGGAAGTGAGTTCCGTTACTCAGCATAACTGCCTTAGCATTAAATTGTATAGATCATATTTATATGTTTTATTAACTAACATGTGTGTATATTTTTGTCACTAATAAGTTATACATATTAATTGTTGAGTAGTGTCATCATTTGTCTATTGGTTTGGAACCGAACCTGTAAATTTAGCCAAACACTATAATCTCTATCAAATTCTGTTTTAAAATCTAATATTTTCTTACAAAAATGATACTGTTTTAAAAGATTTTAACATGAAGTCAATTTTGGCAGATAATATTGTAGCGACACTGCCATTTTTTTATTACAGTCAAGTTTATTAACTTCTGCTTTCAAATAGAAAATATAAATGCATAAATTGAAAGTTTAACTTATAATAATCAACCAATTAGTGTATAAAAATAATCAAAACTACATTTATAAACAAGCAAAAATTCATTCTAAATTATACTTGAAAATCTTCACATGAAAACTAGCCTGATTAATCTGAATGTCCTCTGGACATTTTCTTGTCTTAAAAGAATAAAGGAGATGACTTTTTATCTCTTAAATGCAGTCTATAAGATTCTGACCTCCTCACATTTTTTAACTTTAACATCAATAAAAATATTATGTTTAAATCTATTTAAAAACATGAATTATCATTCCTTAGGATAATGTTAATTCTACAATCCAAAGTTACAGGACAAGAATGCTTTTTCTGAAGAAACTTTCAATGATTATCAAGGAAGGTGAGATTTTACATGTTAACATAAATTTTTAAAAATAAAAGATATTTAAAAAAAAATATGTGTGAAAGTCTTTATTTTTGTTATTATGGAAATATTTTGTAAAATCAATTATAAATAAAGTTCACAATACTTTGTTTTTTTTTTATTTGATCAGAACAATAAGGAGAATGGGTCAACATTTGTTTTCATGCAGCAAATGAAAATGAAATTAAAGGAAACAGATAATGTTTAAAAAACTGCATTCAGTGTCATCACTATATGTGGATAAAATCATGGTTTATTTCTAGATTATTAATTGAACCCAATAGATGTTAAAAATAGATTTACCCAGCAACATAAATATAACACAGAAGCAAAACTCTCCATACAGTAGCACCACTTAGTGCAAGCCAGAATAATCAATGGATGAAAGAAGATTAGGGCATAAAATCCCTATTTAATGCCTACTCATCCAATATCCCCAGACTAGTTTCTAGCTTGTGGCTTTCAACAGTAGGAGTCTTGGATCTGAAGGTACTGCACCTAGATCTTAGGATCTAATGCAATCCTCTAGCAGCTACCTTTTGCCTTATTATCTAACTATAAAGCTTTGAGTCAAAAATGAAAACACGATAATGTTTTCAATTCAAGATCATTAGCCTATAGTTGGTATAGATCTGAACTCAGTTTAGCATCTATACTTTTTGGTGTCTTTTGTTTTTTAATAACCACATGGACCATAATTTTATTGGGCAAGATTGGTATTAAACTACTAAACATCACGTGATCACCATTCTTTATGCTTACACAAGTTGTTCAACATAGAGGCAAAGCTTTCCATATAGTAGCATCACTCAGTACAAGCCAGAGTAATCAATGGATGCAAGACGGTTAGTGCATAAAATCCCTATCTAATGCTTATTCATCCAATATCATGTAATCGCTTAGTGGTTTCAACATAATTATACTAATGATGAGGGAAGGTGAGACATGAAATATATTTTTGGTGAGAGAGGGTGAATAATTGCAATTAATGAATTCATGATGAAGAGTGCAGTGAGAAATTTGAACCATCTGATCAAACTGCATTTCTTAAGCACAAATGTTAGTGGTGCCACCTTGTGCGAGAATACTGCATTAAAAGTGGCTAGTTACAATCTATCACTAATTATTTACATATAAACATAAAACGTAGAGAATAATTTTAAAATATGCAGTTAGTTTGATAAATCTTTTTTAAAAGACATTTAACTGAATTTCAATCTGTATTAATCATCTTCATAAAATATTGAATATTTTATGAGAATTAATTCTCTCAGTACTGAATCGTTTCTGTTCAGTCATTAACACTGTGGTCGCCTCTTTTTTATTGGTTTAAATTTAATAATGAAGATAATATTGATAATGTCTGTCATTTTTCCTATCTATAAATTGTATATTTTTAAAAAAAGATAATTTAAAACAGAATTGCTTAAGGAATTGGATTTTCTATCTAAATGTCAATCAATGATCGCGGTAAGGTAAGGGTTATATGCGCATCATTTTTTATCGGGGGGGGGGGGTGCAGAAATAAAGCATATTAGTTAAAATGATATTTGGATTATTTTATATATATTTAATAAAAAAGGTTCAATCCTTTTTTTTTTTAAAAAAAAACAGTTGAAGATTTAATGATTCAAACTTATTCGTAAAAAAAAGAAAAAAGTATATATACAGATTAAATCCGTTGTCCGTATTTCCTCATGAATAGAGGGGAGATTTAGCAAATTGATAAAATGTATAACCGAAATATTTTAATATTTCATTTTTTTTTTTAAATATAAATTTTATAATTTAAATTAAATAAATTTATCGTTTACATATTTTTGGCTTAAAATACATAAACATCTTTCACAATTTTGACAACTTCTCTATTTCACGTATTTGAATTGTCAGAGAGAACATTTTAAATGCAATTTATAAAATTGAATAAAATAAAATGCGTGATTTAGATTGGCAGTTTAATGTGCAGATGTGTTTTTATTAAAAAAAAAAAAAATTAAACCAGTTGAATCCATTTTTTTTTAATGTGAAATAAAAAATATAAAAACTTATTTTAAAAAAATGTTTCAATTATTTTATGAAAAGATTATAAAATTGTTAACTATACCAAGAACGATTTAAAACCCGTGTTATATAAATTTATATTACTTAAAAAATGCTTTTAAATAGTTTACTAGCGCTTTCTAAAAGCAGACATAGAAGTATATGTTTCGGTAAAGTGTGAAACTAAAAGATATTTTACAAAATGCCTAAAACTTTGAAAGAACGTATAAGATAAAATTGCCTAGGCACATTTTTTAGATATTTTGTATAGTACCGAATTAGTTTTAGGCAAGTTGCCAAACAACCAAAATGCGGGCAAAAAACTTACTATTATTGGAAAGTGTTTTTTATGTTTTGTCAAACTTTTATTCCATTTTCTATTTTAATTCAGTGTGGTCAAGGCAAGTACTTGGAATGCCATTTTAATTTATTATCACTGCCATGGGTTCAGTACAAGAGTGGAAAAGTCTAGATCTTCAGATCGCGCAGATTACTCTTATCTCTGTGGCTGCCTGTGCTCAAACTTCGGAATTTCTGAGCAATAAAGTCATTCAATTATTTATCTATTGATTATCTTTATGGTCACCTCATAACACAACCTTTTCCAGTCTGCACTTTTGTTAACCTTTTAAAATAATAAAATTTTCTCTTCCCTATTATATATTATATTCTCCATTTGTTTGGATTTTAATCGGTTTTAGTGTATTAGTAAAATGTTGCCAACTCACTCTTATCTATTATATTGCATTTTGCCAAAAAAAAAATAGTAAATATTCTATAGACTAAAGTATTTAAATAATTCATTAAAATGTCAGATAAAACATCTCATTCTTTGCTTTAAAACTGCTCTTTTTTCTGTAGATAATCTAGACAGTCTATACAGTAATTTAATTTTATACTATGCTAATAATAAAAACCATCAAAACATCACATGATCACCATTTCATATGCTTACACATGCTGTTAATAAGAGTATCAAACACTTTATATAATAGTCCCACCAAGTGCAAATCTTTGTAATCAATGAATGCAGGAAGGTTTGTGCATAAAATTCCTTCCTATCTAGTGCATACTCATCCAACAGACTAGTATCTAGCTTGTGGGTTTCAAAAGTGAGGAGCCTTGGATTTGAAACATTATGGTATATTCATCTTATGCTCCTAGATTTATAGGTAACAAAATAGGTAAAAGGTGGCTGCTGGAGGGTTGCATTAGATTCTAAGATCTAGGTGCATTGCTCTCAAATTGAAGGCTCCTCACTAATGAAAGCCACAAGCTAGAAACTAGTCAGGATATTGCATGAGTAGGCACTAGATAAAAATATATGCACAAACCTTCCTGCATCTATTGATTACAAAGAATTGCATTTACACTACTGTATGGAGAGCTTCATACTCTTAGTAATGCTGGTAATCTATAAATAAAAGAGCATTATAATTCTTTGAAGAGTAATGACCTCTCCAATATTCCTCCACAAAGATACAGTGATGACAAAGATATGGCTTTTCTAACAACTAATCATATGAACTTCTTTTTTATTTTTTTTGGTTTATTATTTCACTTTTAGGTTATTTTTTTGTAATTATTCCAGTCACATTATACATTTTAAATATAATTAATTGAAAGACAGCCTTATTTTTTAAAGTGACAGAAATAGATAAAAGACACATTGTTTAACTAAAAAATTATGTCAGTTTAAATATAATCAATATTTAAAAACAATAATGTAAATATTATTTATGTTCTTTATCATTTTTTACAATGCTTTTTACAACTTACTAAATGGTTTCGATTGCCCCAGAAATCTTCTTCAGAACTATAACAAACACAATCGAAACCTTTTAGTGGACAATCAAAATCATTTAATGGGTTGTAAAAAGCACTGTAAAAAATAATAAGAAACATAAATGATATTAATATTATATGGATTTGACAATACAATAAGAAGGACAAGGTTACAATATTTAAAAGTTGCTATTTATTTCTAAAATTGAAGAATGATTTTTACCAGGACATAATGGAGCTATGATATCTCCTATATTTTCTTTCCAGCTCTTCTACCATATATTGCATGTAGCAGGTAAATCATACTTTATTTATAACTTCATTTACATCATAATATATATTGTTTACTGTACTGTAGATATATATATATATAGTACTTTTCAACATATTGACATATTGCACAAACAAATTGCGATCATAGTATAAATAAAATAAAAAATAATTAAATTATTAATTAAATTGAGAAAGCACATTTGTATCTGTATTTATTGTGTGTGTTTACTCATTTACATTTTTTTAAAAATAATAAAAACAATAAAACTTACTACATATCCTATTTTTTTTCTAAATAAAGTGAAGAGTCAAACTAATGATTTCTGCATAATACAACTTGATTGCAATTAAACGCTTGTTCTGGACAATTTTTTTTCTTTAATACCCTATTTTAAATTCTATGAAAAGAAACGGTCTTATTATTGAGAAACTTGGATTATTTCAACTGTTTTGATGTTTTTAACTTGCAATGGCTGCTGCCAATATATGATGGCAAAATAAATTTTCAAAGGCGTTAATTTCATATGGAAAATAACTATACGCAAAAAACGTATACGATATATGCTTAAAATCCGAATAAAGTTCACAATTTTTACTTTTGACTAAATTATATTAATCATAGTCATGGCATCTGACAGAGGGAGAAGATTTCTGGCTTTATTAGAAAAACTGCACTAGTATTGTATATGTTTTGTTATTTTCCATATTACATTTCCTCGAGATATTGCAGACCAAAATTTTCAATGTTACATATAATTTTTTAATTGAATAAGTGTTTATCTCAGTATTTTTCTATTTATGTCTCTATTTTTCAAAAATTAAATTTCTTTGAATTTAGCTCATATATTATACAGTTTATGTCTCCTTTTTCTGATTTAGTCGGATCTCATACCATTTGTAGTCTAAATGGAAGTAATTTTTTTTTATGTTTTGAAAATTATCACTTCTTTTTTACTTTTTTTAGACAAATGTAATACTATTTATTGTAACTAATGCTTACAAGAATAAAAAGCAAATTTATTTCATTATAAAAATTATTATAAGAAAGCCATTAACCTATTTTAGTTAGAAGCTATTCTACATAAAAGTAATTTTATATTTCTATTTTTGTGATTTTATAGTTATATTTTTTAATTTTATTATACAAATATTTTAAGACTTATATTAAATAATGCTTATAATAAAAAAAATCAAATTTGGAACAATAGTTATATAAAATATATTTTTCTTAGGAATGGTATGAGCTATGCTTGTAGCATTTACATTCCAAATGTATGCTATAACTATTGTGGGTTAATTCTGTTTCAACTTTGGAATCAATACAATTATCTCCTAATTGAAGTAAATAGCTTGGAATTATTCATTTCAAATTTTAGGCTTTGTTTTCTGACATAATGCAATAATATTTACAATAATGTTTTGCTGTTTTTCTTCTATTTCTAAATTTAATGGCTTATCAAAAATTAATTTTTTAGCATAGTTATAATTTTACTCAATTTTTAGGAGGGCAAGCATAGCATCAATGTCCTTTTTTTCTTTTCAATATTTCTCTATTCTTTTTGAGCATACAGTCTGCTTCTGAAGATGATCCCCCCCCCCCCTACAAATTGATAACTTTCCTTTTATCACTTAAGGGAAATACTTTATAAATTCCTTTAAATCATGTACTGAAAATATTTTGATAAACAAAATACTGTACTACATTAAACTTTTATAATAAAAAAAAGAAAACAAAGTGCTTTTGCAACATGAAGGCAATATAATTAATAAATGAAATCTTGTTATACTTAGTGGTGGAATTGCAATATGAAAAATGACTGCTGCTCTATTGTTTGTGATATAGCTTTATAAAATTGACTAAATTTATTAATTGTTTATTTATTTTTATATAATTTTGTGGATATCTTATAAATGAATTAGTGTATACTGATATAGTGTATAGGGTAGTCCACTATATAAGTGAGGTGGATCAAAATAAAGAGAATTGTACACTGGTAAGTGCTCTTGTTATTGGACATGATTCTGCTATTACATAAATTTTGTGGAGACCCTTTTGCATCAATCTTCCAAATTACTTTACCACATGAAATCGTGGACCATGTAGCACATTTTTTTGTAAAGTAAATTTTGCATATTTGATGATTTTTTTGTAAGGGTGGAAAAGTTGTAATTTTGTTTTCTTTCAAGGAAAATGGCATGCAAAACCTTTGTAATGCTTGAAACAGGTTACAGAAAATCTGTTCTATGAAAACATATGATTATGATGATTTAATGAAAATATCAAATTTTCCATATTCCAAAAAAGTGTGGCAAGTGAAATCCAATGTCAAGATAATGCTGATTTTTTATATATTGATGCAAATGACATTTTCCTCTCAAAATTAGTTCTTAATGGTCAGACATTTTTATATACAAATTCTGAAACACTTGCATAATGCAAAAAAATGTAAATGTCCCATTTTGTGGCAAATTTAGAAGTACAAGCTTCACCAAAACAATTTCTCTATAAGCAGACTTGAGTGTGAAACAATTTTTAATTCAATTCAGCATGACCCAGGTTTTCTATCAGTCCTATTCACTCAATCTTTAACCACGTGACTTCTTTCTATTCTCTCAAATGAAAAAAATATCTCAAGTTTTTTTTACTGATTTAGAAGTAATAAAAAAAATGCAGCAGGTGTTAAAAGGCTTCACTTTGTATTTCAGAACTATTTCAAAAGATGAAAAACACCTTTAGACTGGTACATTGTATTAGATGGACAGTATTTTGGATATTACATTTATAGCACTTAAAGATAAATAAGCAATTTTTTTTATTATAAAATTCCAGTTACCCCCCCCCCATATTAAAAATGTTTTGTTTTCTCTTACATTCTTGCTTATCTTAAAACCAATGTTCAACTTATTGCTACCTTAAATTAAGCTATTCTTTATATTCTGTCAATGCTATTTCAAGAAGATAACTGATATTGTTGAAATATTAGACTTGCCCATAACTTATGCATGAGAAAACATGAAATATTTGATATTTTCTACCTGGCTTCAAATGCAGAGAGTAAACTTGAATTTTTTTTTAATATGCTTGGATTTTTTTTAGTCACACAGACTACAGCCAATCCGGATAATAATCCAATATTGCTCAGTAAATGAGTTAAAAATTATTTCTAGCTAAAAGATAATTCAAACACTCATTGCTTAGCATTTGAATACCACTTTCTGTTCCACTGTAACTCTAGGAAGGCCGTTGCAAATTATTTAAATCATTTATATATATTAAGGCTATCTATCACCTTAAGATTATGTGCATGAACTTCGATAGAAGGAACCTCTACAAATCTTTAACATAAGATTAACGACTTTAAAAGACAAGAGTGGCCATTCTTATCCTCAACCTACTTTTTAAATATATAGGCAAATCTAAAGCATTTTGATTTGAGAGGGTGAAGTTATTAAATACCTCACTGATTAAGTCCACAGTTTCTATTTCACACTAACGTTTGAGAAATATTTCGATTTACAATGAATTAGTGTTAATAATAATTAAGTCATTTATATTTTTGCATATGATGTGATTGTTTTGTAATAATACTTCAGATCTTCAAAAAATTTGTTAGGATGTATGGTATAGAAGCAAATATGAAGGACTAAAGATAAGTGCTAAAAAGACACAATAAGACACTGTTTAATAGTTTTCACAGGAAAAAAATTGCGATTAATAGTTATTAATTGGAAGTTAACAATTATAAATAATTTGATCAGTTTATTAATGCTTATGAAAACCCAATAGCTGAAGTTAATAAAGAATTAAATGTGTAGATGTATTGCTTTTTGTACAAATAACAAAAGTAAAATGAAATACATGTCTATTTATTTGAAAAGAAATGTTTTTAATGTATATGTGTAGTGTTTGTGAAAATGGCAGACATTGTGCACTCCAGAAAAACTAGAATTTGTTCGAGTGGTTGTTGTAGATCACGCGCTGATAACGGAGGAAGTTAAGTAACATAATGGCGGACGATAATTCCAAGAGATATTTGCTTATTGCAAATATTTCTGGATAAAAGACATTACCTGATTGGACAAGGATTAATTGCTACAGTTATCAGCAAGCAATAAAAGACAGTGTAACAACTACGCAGGGGAAGGCAGTTATTAGCAGCCATGTTGGGAGAACATCGGAGAGTGTAACATCGGGAGTAGTAGAGAGCAGTCATGCAGTAGCAAGTTGCAGACCATGCATTTGGAGAGCATCCGTTTGCAGACCATTCATTGGAGAGCAGTCGGTGCAGACCATTCCTTGGAGAGCATCCATGGCTGAGCTTCATTGCAGACCAATTCATTGGAGAGCTTCGTTGCAGACCAATTCATTTGGAGAGCTTTGTGGCAGACCAATGCGTTTGGAGAGCTTCATTGGAAAAGAACAGCATGGGAATTGTATAACGTTATTTGCTGACCGCACAGTATGACTTGCAGTTTTAACCTTGGCACAGTCGTAAGTGCGGATATTACAATGGCGCAGTCGCATTTGGAACCTGGGAGTAGCGAATACGTTGAACTACAAGTTTAGCTGTAGACGGAGAAACCGGGTGAAAATGTCAATCCCAATTAGTAACGTTAACAACGGAAGTGAATAGTAAGTCTATGTGATATAACAATGCTCTAAGTTAGGAAATAACAGGAAATATGTTTCGGCCAAGTAGGAATAGAAAAAGAAAACATCAAGGAATTGCAACAAGCATTTTTCTGGAGTGGAGGGAGGTGTTGTAGTGTTTGTAAAAATGGCAGACGTTGTGCACTCCAGAAAAACTAGAATTTGTTTGAGTGGTTGTTGTAGATCGTGCACTGATAACGGAGAAAGTTAAGTAACATAATGGTGGATGATAATTCCAAGAGATATTTGCTTATTGCAAATATTTCTGGATAAAAGACGTTACCTGATTGGACAAGGATTAATTGCTATAGTTATCAGCAAGCAATAAAAGACGGTGTAACAACTATGCAGGGGAAGGCAGTTACTAGCAGCCATGTTGGGAGAACATCGGAGAGTGTAACATCGGGAGTAGTAGAGAGCAGTCACGCAGTAGCAAGTTGCAGACCATGCATTTGGAGAGCATCCATTTGCAGACCATTCATTGGAGAGCAGTCGGTGCAGACCATTCCTTGGAGAGCATCCGTGGCTGAGCTTCATTGCAGACCAATTCATTGGAGAGCTTCATTGCAGACCAATTCATTTGGAGAGCTTCATGGCAGACCAATGCGTTTGGAGAGCTTCGTTGGAAAAGAACAGCGTGGGAATTGTATAACGTTATTTGCTGACCGCACAGTATGACTTGCAGTTTTAACCTTGGCACAGTTGTAAGTGCGGATATTACAATATGTTTTATCTGTTCTTACATAGATGTAAAACTTAGACAGTTCATTGAAGATGAATATAGATTTCAGACCATATAGTGACCGATGTAAGAACCGAAAGGAACTAAAGCATGGCTGGAAGAATTATAAAACTGAAATGGAATGGGTCTGGTCATATTTTTAAAACAGATGGCAATAGATGGAACTTGGATTTAGAAAATTATAAAAGACCTAGAGTTGAGAAAAGAGTTAGTATGGAAAAGTTTTGAATTAGTGAAATTGAATTAAATGTGAAAGATCATTATTCTACAGAGATTGATGATTCAAAATGATTATTATATATATGTTACCATAAATATTTTCACAGTTGGGGTTTTTTAATTTATAGGCCGTTTCACTTTATGCAGTTAATCGACTAAATATATTACAACCTGTTGACTTAAAATTTGGATCAATTAGTTAAGAAATAAATGATTAAAAACATCAAAACCACAGAATTAATTGATTATTAACGATCGGTATTTACGGAGAACATTTAGCTAATATAAAAAAATGAATCTTAATATGTAACGTAACAATTAGTTTCTTTTATCTTCCCTTCTATTAATTAATCTTGAAATGTTTATGAACTCATGATATTAACAGATATATTGTAGTTAATTAACCTTTAGAAGCCCTAAAAATTAGAAAATTAATTTCTAATAACTAGTGGGGAGAGAAAAGAATAATGAATAATTTTGTCTTAATTAATCAAAATTAGTTGATAATTGATATTAATCATTCACTCACACATACATACGAAGAAAAAATTAATAACAAACGAATGTTCTTTCGATTAGAAAAAGAAAGACAAGCTAAATTTTGTAAAACGTTATTTTTTTTTCTAATTGATATAAATTTTACCTGCACTGTTTTTTTTTTTGATTTAGGAATAAAAAAAAAATTCAACTCATACCTTAAATTCTTTGTATCTTAATGATACTTAAATAAATTAATTAATCAAATGCGTTAATTGTTTGAGTTTCGATGCTTAAAACTCAGTTCTTAAGTCCAACTATCTATCAGCGCGTTAAACTTCATATAGCATTTTAATGGCTTAAAGCTGAATTTGGTTATCCTTTCCCAATGCGAACCTATGAGAATATAGATAATTTATTTGTTACTCACATTATATATATATATTTGCTTGTGTGTATGCTTAAACAAGTGTTATTAGATGCATTGAACATAATGTATAAATCAGGGCAGGTTTTGCAATTTATATTACTAAAAAGGTCTTTTATTTAACTAATATTTATTTAAAAAGTTAAAGATAATTGTAAATCGGTAAACTTGTGCATTAAATAAGACCTACTACATTCACAAACTAATTAAGTATTTGATAAGTTAAAAAATTAATTAATTAGAACGAGAATATACCCAAATCACAAACTTTCTTGAGAGATTTAAATTCTTCTTGAGAACGAGACTCTTTGAAAGATTAATAATTGAAAAAAAAAAGCCACTGAATCAGTAAAGCAAATGCCTGGAGAGAGGAGAAGTTGGCAAAATGGGACATAGCTCTATATACAGTCTAGCTGGTCTATATTATAATTTTATTAAACTGTTACATCTCAACTTGCTTTCAACTAATGGACTAGTCCAGATCTATCTTATCTTGAGTGGATTGAGCATTCACTGCCACAAACTGATAGATCTATGAACCGATAATATATATCCAATAGCAGAAAGAGGCCAATGAGTGATGATGCTGAATGAATCTGAATGCTCATTATGGATGGGGATTTAGCTATAAAGAATCAGCCCTGAGGTAAAGTGAGACAACAAATTACTGTCAGACCTGAATGGCAAGACACACATTGCTTGCTATATGATTAAAGCAGTGAGGAAAGCCCAAGTTGGAACTAGAAGTCGCTAGAACGTACACTAGACATGAGGCAAATTATCACAGAATAGTTGTGTCACTATACCTACACATAAAACAAACTGTCATGGCATACTTAGAAGTTTTAGTAATACATTTTAAAATCAGCCATTCAAGCTATTGTGCACTTTTATGAGTGTTAAATAATAAATGAATACTTTCACTCCCAACACAAGATATAGTATTTAGGAAAGAACAAAATGAATCCATTTGTTCTTTCCAACCCAAATGCTTATATATGGGCAAATATTAAGTACTGTAAGTGAAAGCATGAGGATAGACCATTCACTTTAAACTACTGTTTACAATATCTGAATGAATGACGTTGACAAAATTATCTAGAATTTACTAGACATTTAGTAAATTCTAGATAATTTCGTCAACATCATTCATTCAGATATCATAAACAGTGGTTTAAAGTGAGTGGTCTATCCTCACACTTTCACTTACAATACTTAATATTTGCCCATATATAAGCATTTGGGTTGGAAAGAACAAGTGGATTCATTTAGTTCTTTCCTAAATATTATATACTGTGTTGGGAGTGAAAGTATTCATTTATTATTTAACACTTGTAAAAGGGCACAATAGCTTGAATGGCTGATTTTAAAATGTATTACAATTAGAAACAGCACTAAAATAAATGTTTATTTAGAAGTTTTAGATAAACCTAGAAGGGCAACTAAAATGCCTTACATTAATAATTGCATGGCATCTAAACACTATACTTCAGGCAATGTTTCTGCTGCTTGGTATAGCAAACATTGTGTATAATCTATTAATAATACATATATGTGCCAATAAATTTAAACAATCTTGTATAAATATGGAAATATTGTATATATTCATGAAATAAATATTTAATCATATTTATACAAGTCTGTTTTTATTATTATCACACATAAACACAGTATATGCCTTCGTCTAAAGTAGTGAAAGCAGATAGGTACAGTTTCTAACTAATACCATATATTTATATTACATATCATAAATATATCATACTAACTACCCCAAAAAACTTGAACTGAATCAAGCCAATGTATACTCATATAGATAAGTGAGAATATATCTATATCATTATACATTTTCATAATGGTTTGACTCAGCTAAAGTTTTCAGAGTATTTCATTATTACATGAAAAGAGTTTCATGTTAAATAATTACATTTTCAAATTAAATAAACTGAACTTTATAGGAATATAATATGTCTTTATTTATCATTCACTTTAAGGTATTAAATATATAATAATTAATTAGTAAGTAAACAGATTTTATTAATGTATAATATATTTGTTGTTGCATCTGTTAAACAATTAAAACAGTATCTGTTGGAAATTGGTTACTGTTGTATGAATCTATAGTTGCCTACATTGTTTGGTGTAATAGTAGATTAACAGACTCTAGAGTTCACATCCAGGAATTATGGCCCATTATATCAATTTTAGAGCTTAAATTTTCTATGTACTTCTGAGGATTAAACCACTGCTAATTCATTCATTGCTGATAATTTACTGACTGAATGAGTCAGTTATTGGTTAGCTGCCCCAAAGAAAATCATAATATTCTTGAAAATGCTCAACTGGCTTAAAAAAATTGTCAAATTGTATCCCATGGGAATCTTCCGGTAGTACTGATATTACCATTATTATTAAATGCTGAAATAATTGTAATCATAAAAAAATGACATCAAACTCCAGTCACATACTGTTTATAAGTACATATTACAATCTCTGTGTATTAATTCACCAGTAATAGTTTAAAAGTGTAAAAAGCATAAGTGAATTCACTTATGCTTAGAGTGCATTCTTATATATGCCAACCCTTATTGAGCATGCTTATCTTAGTGCTTGAATATATTCTATGCTTGTTCAAATTGACAACTATATTATACGAATTTAGATATTCTATTGCAGGAGAGAAATGGAATCTCATTTTAAACCATTTACAATTAAATGTATATTACTTATGAATAAATGTAAATATTATTGTTAAGCACTGAAATAATTATAATTGTAAAGAAGGAAGTAAATAGAATATCTAAATTTGTACAATATAATTGTCAATTTGAACATTAGGCATATAATAGATTCAAGCCCTGAGTTAAGCATAGTCAATAATGGTTGTCATATATAAGAATGCTCTTCAAGTATAAGTGAATTCACTTATGCGAATTCACTTATGCTTTTAATCTATTACAGAGAGCTGAGTTCATGGAGATTTTAATCTATACTTATTAACAATACATGCCTGGGGGTTGATTTCCCTCTTTATGATTTATATTACCATTAAAAATTAATATAAATTAATCAGTTTTATTTGCAAAATATTCAAAGTTTTTATCTTATGATAATTGCACTATTATTCACAACCATTAGATGGGTACTTCTCAAATATGAACATATTTAAAATTTCATTTTATTATATATGTACTTTGATCCTACCAATTTTCACTATTTTTCTGACAGCTTTTTTTTGTTCTCACTAGATTTAATAGATTTAAGCTTTCAACTTTCATTTTCTTATTAAACCTTTATTATTTATCAGAATATAATAAACTTGACCTCATTCGATAGATTTTTTTTTTTTTTTTTAGAAATTAAATAAATTTTAAAAAATCACATTTGATTACTGGAATTATTTTCAAAATACATTTATTCAAAACAAAACACAGTCATACCATCAAATTTTAGGTGGAACTGATTCAATTTATAAAATGAACAAAATCTTCATTGTTTCAAATTTGATTTAAAAATCTAAACAAATTTTGTTTGATAACTACTAAATCTATCAAATTATGCTTTAAAAGTTTACAATTTTTTCATAATTTTTATGATATTGCTAAATATAACACCAATCAGGTGAATGACCTCATTTTGTCGGCAGCTCTTTTTCATGTGATTATAATCTCTAAAGTAACAATACTTAGAAGAAAATATTCTTTTATATTTAAAAATAAAATATTTCTGTATTAAATGAATATATAAATACATTTACTTTTAATTTTTAATAATTATGACATAATTACGTTACCAATATAATCCTAAAATTTCCAAAAAGTGAAGTTTTTACACTACCATAATATTTTCTCAAAGTGAACATGCAAGGTTTGAGATCTTGAAATATACAATGGCTATCCATCATTGGCGGAATTTGTGATTGTTTGTTGGACTGCCTCTTGGATTTCCAAGCCATTTATTGATTTTTTTTTTTTGTATTAAAAATATTAGAAAATAAATGTACATGAATTTTAAAGTCGTAAAAAAAAGCTTCACAAAATTTTCAGCAGAGGGCGAAAAATGCAAATTTAAATTTTAAAAAACTGAAACATGTGTCTAATGATTTGAAAGTAAATAAGATTAATTTAATTTAAAGATTTAACATATTATGATCCCAAATTTTTTACAAACTCATACATTTTCTTCTTTTTACTCGTGCCCCTTTTTTACCATTTTTTTTTTTTTAAGTTACATTTTTATTGTAACAATGTGTATGTACATATATACATGGTACATAAGTATATGTTACTAGTTACATGATATTATTAATAAAATAAAATAATTTCAATATTTTTTTGTTCGAAAAAAAGTTAAAATAAAAAGAAATGATAAAAATATTGGGGATTAAGTTAAAATACTAATTATAACTTATCTTTCTTTTGTGTGTGTATTAAATTTAACATATAATTGTAAACAAATTTGTACAAGATTAATCAGTTTCTGGACATAAATTCAAGACTGTTTAATTAACAATAATTAACTAATTTCTGTGTAATCAAAAATATAAGATAAAAAACAAAACAAAAATGTAACTAATTAAAAAAAATAAAGATCAAATGAGTTGATAGCATCGGTAGGAATTCGAACAATGGGTGGAGTTGGAGAGTATAAAAACTGCAAATGACTATTGTCCAAAAAAAAAAAAAAAGAACAGCAGCAGAAAGAGCAAAGAAGCAAATGAAGAAATCCAGTTTTCCAGGATAGTTTACCAAAGAGTCTACAAGCCAGCTAAAATGACTGAGTCCAGCAAGATGAAATAATCTTTATATGGTCATGTTGATAGAAAAATGCATTACTAGACCAAAGCTGAATGTTTGTTTATTTCCATGGCCCATCTCCTGATCGCTAATAGCCAAATGCAATGATATATATCTCTGACTTGCCTTTGCCGATGAACTAAATCTCAGAACAAGACCTATCAGTAGTACATTTGAGCCAGAAGGAAATATCCAGCTGCCAATAGATCCACTCTAAATCAGAGAGGATCAGAAGATGGATGATCACCCAGATACTATATAAAAAAAACCTAGGTAAATATGTCTAGACATCATTAATAGAACTTCTAAGTTTTTTTTCAAGTGTGAACTTTTAAATTTTATGTCTATATAAAAATTTAAATATCATTTATTTATAAATGTTAACTTTTATCTACATGATTGTTTAAAATTATGGTAATTTGAATGTGTTCATATTTAATATTCCTCATATTTTTTTATTATGTAATAAATGTATTGTAAAGTATTGGTGTGGTTTAAGTTTCTCTCTCTCTCTCTCTCTCTCTCTCTCTCTCTCTCTCTCTCTCTCTCTCTCTCTCTCTCTCTCTCTCTCTCTCTCTCTCTCTCTCTCTCTCTCTCTCTCTCTCTCTCTCTCTCTCTCTCTCTCTCTCTCTCTCTCTCTCTCTCTCTCTCTCTCTCTCTCTCTCTCTCTCTCTCTCTCTCTCTCTCTCTCTCTCTCTCTCTCTCTCTCTCTCTCTCTCTCTCTCTCTCTCTCTCTCTCTCTCTCTCTCTCTCTCTCTCTCTCTCTCTCTCTCTCTCTCTCTCTCTCTCTCTCTCTCTCTCTCTCTCTCTCTCTCTCTCTCTCTCTCTCTCTCTCTCTCTCTCTCTCTCTCTCTCTCTCTCTCTCTCTCTCTCTCTCTCTCTCTCTCTCTCTCTCTCTCTCTCTCTCTCTCTCTCTCTCTCTCTCTCTCTCTCTCTCTCTCTCTCTCTCTCTCTCTCTCTCTCTCTCTCTCTCTCTCTCTCTCTCTCTCTCTCTCTCTCTCTCTCTCTCTCTCTCTCTCTCTCTCTCTCTCTCTCTCTCTCTCTCTCTCTCTCTCTCTCTCTCTCTCTCTCTCTCTCTCTCTCTCTCTCTCTCTCTCTCTCTCTCTCTCTCTCTCTCTCTCTCTCTCTCTCTCTCTCTCTCTCTCTCTCTCTCTCTCTCTCTCTCTCTCTCTCTCTCTCTCTCTCTCTCTCTCTCTCTCTCTCTCTCTCTCTCTCTCTCTCTCTCTCTCTCTCTCTCTCTCTCTCTCTCTCTCTCTCTCTCTCTCTCTCTCTCTCTCTCTCTCTCTCTCTCTCTCTCTCTCTCTCTCTCTCTCTCTCTCTCTCTCTCTCTCTCTCTCTCTCTCTCTCTCTCTCTCTCTCTCTCTCTCTCTCTCTCTCTCTCTCTCTCTCTCTCTCTCTCTCTCTCTCTCTCTCTCTCTCTCTCTCTCTCTCTCTCTCTCTCTCTCTCTCTCTCTCTCTCTCTCTCTCTCTCTCTCTCTCTCTCTCTCTCTCTCTCTCTCTCTCTCTCTCTCTCTCTCTCTCTCTCTCTCTCTCTCTCTCTCTCTCTCTCTCTCTCTCTCTCTCTCTCTCTCTCTCTCTCTCTCTCTCTCTCTCTCTCTCTCTCTCTCTCTCTCTCTCTCTCTCTCTCTCTCTCTCTCTCTCTCTCTCTCTCTCTCTCTCTCTCTCTCTCTCTCTCTCTCTCTCTCTCTCTCTCTCTCTCTCTCTCTCTCTCTCTCTCTCTCTCTCTCTCTCTCTCTCTCTCTCTCTCTCTCTCTCTCTCTCTCTCTCTCTCTCTCTCTCTCTCTCTCTCTCTCTCTCTCTCTCTCTCTCTCTCTCTCTCTCTCTCTCTCTCTCTCTCTCTCTCTCTCTCTCTCTCTCTCTCTCTCTCTCTCTCTCTCTCTCTCTCTCTCTCTCTCTCTCTCTCTCTCTCTCCTCTCTCTC
>JAQFVV010006350.1:2195000-2335000 GCA_028023455.1 Epiperipatus broadwayi
AAAACTAATCTTATTCAGATGGCCTTTATATTTCTATATCATCCAATATTCAAATCTAGGGTGAGTAAATCTCAACATGTGCAAACTGTGGTCTGTGTGCAAGTGTAAAAATTTTTTTGTCTAAATTTTATTACCAAAACATTATATAAATAAGCAATATATTTATTTGGTAGCATGTGACAGATTTTGATATGGGTTGGGAACTACATTTGTATTAATAAACCTTATCTTCACTTCTTGAAAACAATGGATTTTATGGAAAATTGTTTCAGTCAAAAATGACTTAAATTTAAATATGAACATTTTTTTTTGTCAAATAATTTTTTTCACATGTTACATTAGTTTCCATGTTATCAGCAAAACAGGAATTGAATTGTGGCAAATCGGAAATTCGCATAAATGAACATTGTTGCCTATCAAAAGGCATCGAGTTATCTCATGATGATTGTGACACCAAAATTTCATTGCACATTTTTTTTCATTCCCAAATTAATATGGAAATAAAATTCGATCACATATGAACATATAAACAGATACATACACACATCCAAACATACATATGATGGCGGACATCATTCTGAAATTATCAAAATCAGATTTTCTTTCATGAAAATTTTGTTGAAAATAGAAAATCTATTTCCCGCACAATCAAATACTTCTACTATGAGTATCTCCGTTATCAGAAAATAAATATATATATAATTTATATGTTACTTGCTAAAGATCTTACAGAAATTTGTATGGACAGCTATCAAAAAAAGTCTGTCTAGTCCTGTTTTAACACTATTAATATCAGTAGCCAATTATCACTTCACTTTTACTCAAATGTGTATATATATATATATAACTGCGTTTTTATTCATAAACATTAAATAATTACATGTCTGTCTCTAATTGATTATGAAATATGGGTAAATCTGTTAGATTATAATTTGAAAAAAATTAATGTATTAAAAGAAATTACCTGAGTAGAAGGAAAGTAAATATATACAATATTTAACCCTTATATTAAAGTATATAACATAAAGTTGGGATTGTTAAATTAATTTCATATTTAGGGAATAATTTTTTAATGTTTATGAATAATAATGCTATTACATCAACATGGAAACATTAGATGGTTGGAAAGTGAAACTGGTGGCTAAAATTGGTATAAATTTGTTTAATCATTAAAACTAAACACTTAGACAATCCCAATATCATTAACAATGAACAATTTCAAACTGTTGTTTTTCAACCTCCTTTTAACAATAAAGGTGAAATCCCTAATTTTGTTTAAATATATGATTAATCCTGGATGATGATAGCACTTGGATATCTTAGGCACTGCTGAGAGGAGTTTTTGCAGGGGCTGCAAAATTACAATTCATCACTAGTTAATATATAAGTGTATATCCAGTAAGACTGAGGGGCAAGTCACTTATATTGCCATTTTATGGATGGTACTTTATATTTTTATTAAATATCGATTCTTATGATTTCTTATAACTAATGAAAAGAAAAAAAATTAAGAGTTTCTGTGTCTTAATAATTTTGATAAGTCTTTCATTAACCTAGAAATTTATCCAATAATGAATAATATATTTCTGTGGTCTAATTTTCATACACCACTCTCACGCAAGGTAGGAACTGGTTTCTATCCATTTTTAACACCATGTGGAAAAGTGTAATCATAAACATGTGACCAAAGACATATGAAAAAGATGTATGATTCTTAAGATGTACTTTTTATGGTGAACCAGCACTCAATTATACTACAGCAATATTAATTATTGGGTAATCTTTAGTGTAATGAATGAATAATAAAAATATTGATTTACCTCCATTAAATAGTTTATGTCAAGGTTGTGATGGCAGCAGGTTTGATACCTATTAATTAAACTGTAGTTATTTGCTATATATATATATATATATAGAACAATGATTAAAATTTGTTTGTAGTTATTTGCTATATATATATATATATTGAACAATGATTAAAATTTGTTTGAGAGATTTCAGTCTGAGCGAATTGATGAATGCTATTTAAGCACAAAATGTGCATCTTGGGGATCATATAGTTTTTTTCACGTCTTTGGTCATAAGTTTGTGATTACATTCGTCCACAAGATATTAAAAGTGAATAGAATCCGGTTGCTACTTTGGGTAAGAGTGGTGTAGTAAAAATTACACTACACAAATAGTATTAATTTCTGTATTAGTTTTAATTTTTTTAAAAAATTACAAAAAAGTATATAAATATCATTTATTCATCAGTAAATTTTGATGACAACATAAAAGTCGGTATTAAAGTTATTCTGAGGGGGAAATACCCTCATGATGATCCTGAATATAATAGATTTAAAACATTAGCTGATGTAAAGAGAAAAAAATCACTCAAATGAGATTGGGTTTAATCAGATGTACTTTATTGGACAATTTGCATTTTTTAAATGTCCTTTATTTATTGTTTACAGAAAAGGCGAGTCTGACAGATCGTAATTGTAAAAAAAAAAATTTTTTTAAAATTAAATTTAAATGAAGATGAGTTGAATATAGCAAGAAAAGAAGAAAAGATAAATGGAACAATTCTTTTCAAGTGAAGGGTTGTGAAGATCTATACCCAGAAGAGAATGATGTTGGTATGTTCCATCGTTTAAGGCAATTATAAAAAAACAGTCAGTAGGAATGGGGAAATCTGTACCCCGAAATGAGTCTTGATAGTGTACTGCATATTTTTGGAAGAATGGCAGAAAGGCAGATTCTGGGATTCTATCCATAGACTACTTTATACTGTCGTTTCTGATGTTCAAACTTTTATGAACTTCCGAACAATACCTCCTCTCTCCCTTATTTAGTTATTAGCTATTGGTAATAATGATCACGCAATAAGAGATTTTAAAATTAAATGCAAGCCACACAGTTTTTACGTTTCAATGTTGTTCTTTGGGTCGTCATTATTACTAAGGAAAAAAAAATATGAGAAAAATAAAATATTAGTTATAAATAAAAGAGTAAATCTATCTCACTAATTTTGTTCTTTAATAAAAGAAAAAAAAAATGTTAATTTGAATCCATTGTATTTTTTAAAAATTAAAATCTATCTTCAGTGTTTAATGTTAATTGCAAGTTTTATATTACGTTTCAACTAGAAAAACCTTTTCTCATTACGATCAATATCTTAGCCTTTAAAAAAATTGAATTAAATTAAAACCAACTACTGAAAAAAGCAAATTAAGCTAAATGAATAACGATGTTCAGTGAATATTGAAATTTAAATGAAATGAAATAATGTGGACCAAAAAAAAATTAAACTAGATATTAAAAGTGTCTTATCATCCCGTTCATAAAATTTAAATGCTGAAAAATTATATATTTTTTGTTTAAATGCCAACGCACTTGAACTAATTAAATAAGAGCGATAAAAAAGTTCGATTTAAAAAAAAAAAAAAACTGACAAAATTAAATATTAAAAAACTCTTGATTTACAGTTCTTGATTTAAACATTTCAAATTAGAAACTTTAGTCAAACTGGAATTATTTAAGTTTAATGTAGCAGTGAGTTTTGAAATGATCTTTTTTGTGAGATCTTTTCAATTTTTTTTATATTTATCGTAATTTAACCTGAGCTTGAATTCAAGCCGAATGAAACTTAAAAATTGTTTCATAAAATAGGCTTAGAATATTTGCTTCTGATAGTTAGCTCATACTTGATCTATATAGAATGGTATTATTAGTTGGTAAATAGTTTGAAACCTAATCGTTACCTATGCTATTTAGGAGCCGATGTATTAGTGGAAAATAGAATGAAATCCTACCCTATGTTATTTAAAAATAACGTTGTGTGGCGAATCGAGCTAGATCATATATAAGCTGGTAAACAATGTGAAACTCAACCCTACCCTATTCTGTTTAGAAATAACTTTGTATGATTTTCTAACCTTATTTTTTTCATCTTTCTAAAATCAGATCAAAATTAATATCTATCAATAACTTCCTTAAGAAACAAGCTTGTACTATTTGTGGTTTAGAAATATGTATAGTTATTATTTTTTTTTTTTTGCATTTGTGTTTTTCCTAGTAAATAATATGCACCTGTTTGAAAAAAAGTTTCTACACCAGACATTTGCATATTCATTTAAATATTATTATGACAAATATTACTGGCACACTCTAGGCTACTATTTTGGAATGGCTTCCTGTTTTTTCTCCTATTCTTTTACTAGTTGCCAGAAGAGGGATTAACTTATAGAAAATGAATAAAAAGCTGTTAAGTTGATAGGATTTGAGATGAAGACTCATCTCAAATCAAGATCCCCCCTTTTTTTGTACATTCAAGCAAGAATTTACAATAAAAGAATTATTGCATAAGCACTGTATTTCTTATGAGATTTCAAACAAATTATCTATTTACAGATCTAATAATAAAATCTACGGGATTTATCATAATTATTTAGTCATAAATGGAATTTAGAAACCATTGATCTATGCTCATGTGGAGAGAAAACCAGTCACTACTGGTGTACATTTTGTACACAACTATTTTTAGCTAAAAGATTATATTCTTACCAATTGGCAATCAGTAAATCTGAAAAATAATGTCTTTATTTTGTCCACTCTTTTGTAAGGAATGGTTGGAAATGTTTTTATCCTGTAGTGCATTACTTAAAGGTTGTTTTACAAATACCTTTTATTGTATTAAGTTAAATTATATTATAATTTTTGGTAGTTACGGATAATTCAACCGATGACGTATTAGACTTACCGATTTCCCTTCCGGTAGACATCGTCGTTTTTTGCATGACAATGTTGTCATGGCAAACAAGTGACTGGAATGATTAATCCATCAGAGAGTCAATTCTTTTTTTTTTCACCCGCGAGATTTAAAATTCATAGAGAGGTTTAGGAAATTTTTTGATTTTTCTGTCTATTGTGATTTTGCTATCCACGGCATCACAGTTACTTTTTTGAGCTGTTAATTCAGGTAAAGTGTTTTATTTTCTGTTTATTTTAAATTTACAAAAATTGTTTGTTAATATTTCTACAATTCTCAAACTTACATTGAATTACGTTTAATGTGTAAATAATTTATTCCCGTAAAGTGTTTTTTATTTATCTATTTATTTTAAATTTACAAAATTTTTTTGTTAATATTTCTACAATTCTGAAACTTACATTGAATTACGTTTAATGTGTAAATAATTTTCAATAATTTTTTAAAACAAATTTGGAATATACAGTACATTTTTAAAATTACCAAATGCATGTGATAACACGTTTTCTCCAAGGACGCCATTAATGCCAGATTCGCATTAATTCGGGTAAAGTGTTTTATTTGTTTATTTTAAATTTACAAAACTTTTTGTTAATATTTCTACAATTCTCAAATTTACATTGAATTACGTTTAATGTGTAAATAATTTTCAATAATTTTTTAAAACAAATTTGCAATATACAGTATGTTTTTAAAATTACCAAATGCATGTAAAAGTGCGGCATTTTCTCGACGCCATTAATACCAGATTTGCATTAAATCGCGTCTTTTTTATTTAGCTGTTTATTTAAAATTTACAAAAATTTTTTGTTAATATTTCTACAATTCTCAAACTTACATTGAATTACGTTTTAATTTTATTTTTAATTTCTGAATTATATCATACAGAAAATTATTTTTCGTAAATTCATCGGCAATTATAAAAATTACAGCGATGAGAGTAATACAATGTCTGATATAGGTATAGGTGTATGCCGAGCCTTCGGCTCATCAAAAACAGCAGAGTCCCCTCCGCCAACTCCAGCGCTACGCACTGTATTTTATAATTAAGCATAATATAGGGTGGTTTTATAAATTATAATATAGGTTTTTCTAAATTATTTTGATGCATGCATGTACATTTTTTTTAATTTTTTCTTTAGTATTTGCCTGACCTGCGTCAGATTTTTTAATTTTTGAATAGTTTTTATCACGTGACCTGGATAATTCAACCGATGACATATTACCCTGAAGGCATATCAGTCTAATCTTGCGATTTTTAACGTACCGTGTTCACGTGATCTGGGAACACATTTTAGTGATTACATGTGTCCGTAGATACCTTGGAGACATTATCTTAAAAATTGCAATATCTGACTGATATGCCTTCAGGGTAATACGTCATCGGTTGAATTATCCATGAGAACCTAATTTTTTTTATTCTAATTGCTCTCTCTGATTGAGAAATTCACATCTATGTTTGTACAATAACTGTGATTATGATTAGACGACTGTCTTATATTATAAAGCAAACTTGTTTTCGAATCACTAGATAAAAATTGCAGTCATATCTTGAAATCTTGTTCATTTGTCACAGTGACATTGGAAGACATTAGAAAAGTAACTTTTCACTAACAGTTTAACAGTCAAATTTAAAATCATTAAGTTATCCTTGATTGTAAGCCAATACGTATAGTGAGTTTTGTCTGTTTTTTCCATGATTGCATAAAATAATGACTTAAAATCAAATAAAATGATGCAAATATAAATATGAATTCATCATTGACTGTGACTAGTACTTAAGTAAACAAAGAGAAGAAATCACCCTCCCCCAGGCTATGTATTAAAAGCACTCTAAATGTTGATCAAAGGATCAAGAATATATACAGTAAAATATAATGTATACCACAAACTGAAATAGATAGAAAACATTTAAAAAATCATTCATGGTGTGACACAATGCATTATGGCTTCTCTTTTATCAGAGACTGGAATCTCTCAGATACTATGCCCAGAGAAATCTGTTAGTTTCCTTCCTGTTTCATTCACCACCCTAAGTTTTTCCCACCTTCTCTATCCTGCTTTATCCCATTTCCACAAAGTCATCTTTGTCCACACTATGGCCTTCATATCTAGATCCCTCTTATCTTTTTCCAAAGCCAGAATAAAAACCAATAATCCACTTTTGGTATAACCATTTTGTTTATATGTACAATGGTAAGATATTTCAGAAATGGCCTCTGTGAATAAATATAAATTCTGAACTTCAAACAGCTAAATTTACAAGGATACCCTTGATGAAATATCTTAACATCATGAATGGTGATTTGAATGTTATGTATGTGCAGTAATACCAATTTCCCCCCTTCATTTGTATTTCTAATTCAAATTTGAAAATATTCATTTGTCTGCATAAAAATGTGGTTTCTTTTTATAACCTAAAGCTAGGGATTTTTGGCAAAGTTCACTATAATCATAACTCTCTTAAATTAATTATTGTTGCTGCTTTATTTATACAGTAATGTAATTATGCACACATATATCTATTTAAGTAGTTCATTTGTTAGATAATTGGACACTGCTTTCTCTTTTGTCTATTACATTTCTTTGGTTGACAATAAACCACACTGCCTTGACTTTTCTTTTTCTGTTGTCAAGCTCCATACAGATTGTTTGTGGGTCAAAGTTGTGACCAGTCAAGCATTGTTAGCCGAGAGGTCAATGCAGTTGCCTTGCAAGCAAGTAGTTGGTTGCAGACGGTTGTCGTTTCACTTCCCGGTCGATGCTATGACATATGAAAAAAAGTTGTGACCAATGAACAAAGTAAAAATGATCTGTGAGCCAATTTTCAAAGTTGGTTTCCACACTCCCCCTAATCTTAATAAGTTGTCTGACAACATCAAAGACAAATTACAAAAGGAAAAACACCACAGATAGTATACAAGATTCCATGCAACATTCCAGGCTGCATAGCTGTATACTATAGGGAATCTAGATCTAATATCTCAACTTGATTAGCATAGCACAAATACTTATATAGGCACATTAAAAACTCACAATATGTCTGTTTTGGGGATTTTGGTCATAAATTTGAACCACAGACAGTCAACCCAATGTGTATGGAGTGTGATGACAGAAAAAGGAAATAGCAAGGAGGTATGGTTTATTACCAATGATAGAAATAAAATGAACAAAAAAGAAAACAATGTCCAAATTTCTAACATGGAATATTTAAATGAACTAATTTAAAATAAAAATGTACGCATAACTTATGTTGCAATATAAATAAAACAGCAACTATAAATAATTTGAGAGCTATGACAATCATGAACTTCACCGAAATGCACTGTTTTAGATTATAAAGAAGAAAGAAAGAACTTTTGTTACACAGATGAATAAACATTTGCAAATTTAAATATATATAGGAGTGTAGGTAAATACTTTAATACACAAACTTACTTTTCTGTTTTTAGTAGAATTGTTGTGGTTAAGTTTTTTGTGGTACTTATATATTAGACCTGCAATTCGGGAGACATGCTATGTCTTTTCACATTTGTGATAAATGTCTAACATTGCAATCCTATCAAATAACTCTGCAATCTCATCTGATATTTTCCAACAATGTGGTAAATTTACACTTATTTATTGGTCTAGATTTCATTGGGACAAGTTCTTCTCAAAATGTTTTTTCCTTTGGTACTGATTTATTTTTCCATTTTCTGATTAATACTACAATTTTTTTAAACAGTATAAAATGATGAACAGTTGGAGTTTATCCATTACTGAGATCAATGTGGTTGAGTACATCCACATTTCAGACAAACAATGGCATTGTAACATTCAAAGCTGTAATAATAAAATAAGACTTTGTAAGGGAACATAGTTGAATGGTTCCAAAATTCCATTTTTGACAAAAATGTAATAGACTGGAATAACTGAAGTTTGTGCCACTGTGATGATAAAGTAAAAAAAAAATGTAAAATTGGAGGCCTTAATAAAATCGTGAGAACTTATGAAAGCTTTTTGCACAAAAAGAAATAAAACAAGCCAGACAAATTCTTCCAGAACAATGGATATTTGATGGCTTGTTCAGGTGGACTGACAAGTGTTTCATCATGAGAATTCATGACAAAACAGTGACAACTCTGATGGAAGCCATCAAACAAAATTTGGAAAAGGAATTGACAGTTTATTTGAACTGTTGGAAAATCTATAAAACTGCTGAATTATGAGCTGCCAGTTATGTCCATTTTTGTGTAAATCACATGTTAAGTAAGTCTCCATTTTGAAAAAAAAAAGCTTCCATTTTGGAACAACATTTTATCTATTTAAAATAAAATAGAACAGACAAACGATTGTTTCATTGTGACAATTCCTTATTATATATTACAGGATATGTTTTTATTTTAAGCATTTTGTAATTTCATGACAGATATAGACATAATATTTTAAATATACTATTTAGATATGCTAATATTTTAGATATAGATGTCGTAATACTTTAGTATTATTATTTTTTATCTTTTGCCAGTTTTGCTTTAGTGATTGTTTTGTAATTTCATGACAGGCTTAAATATCCATATTTAAAGTAACATTTTGGAATTGCATAAAGCAGTCTCATATTTAATTTTTTTTATGTGAAATTTATATTTTTAGTATTGTTAAAAATTTACTTTTCAGATTTAGTCCAGTGTAATTAGTGCCATGTATTAGAGCTGCTATGCCTTTTCACATACATATTCAGATTGCCAATAACTTTGTAAATCTTGCAAAAATATCATGTACACATGATCCATTTTGACACATTTATCATTTTAAGTTTGTACAAGTTCCAGTGCACACATTATTTGGTCAGATCACAAAATTAGAAAGTTATCAATGGATTGATATAAATGTGAAAAGGTGTAGCAGGTCTAACATGAGTACCAATTTTGCTGACAGTATTTTTAAATAAATCAGTGTAATGGACAGAAATACACAAAAAATAATGTGTATATTTGAGAACTATTTGATTGGTTAGAGTGCATTGTGAGAGAGATTTGCATAGTAAATTTTTCTAGTACCAACCATGATATTTAAAACATAAGATTCAGACAATAATTCCATATAAAGAGAGAGACCAATTCATGAAGCCACTAAGTTTGAAAATATTAATATGATAATTTATACATTAAATTTTTTAAATTTTTTAAAAATAAACTTAAAAATAATGCTCACATTCTTATATCAATACCAGTCTATACAAGAAAGTGGGTGTTATTTTTTTATAAATTTATTTAAATGATTATTTGGGAATTTGACTTGTGAATTAGTGTAGTGATATATTCAGATTTAATTATTCTATAAATAAGTTTATATTATTAGAAATAAATATTTGTTTAGTCATTTTATTTATGGACTTATTAAATTATTAGACTATATAAATCAAAGGTTTTAATGCTAAGCGTGTAATATAAATTACATAATAATCTATATCTAAAGTATTCTCTCAACAAATTTGCAAATCCACATCATATCTAAATGTTGCTTCAGGATTTTTATTTATTTAAATTTTGTTCTCATAGATATCATTCTCTATTCTACATTCTGCATAAGGATTTATTCTGCAAATGAAGTGTTATTTGATTTGTATATATATAGACTTATAAACTACGTAGCAATGCAAATTTTTGGATAGGTAATTTAAATTTGTATTGTTGACTAATTACACACTTACATACACATGCATTTTACAAATATTATGCATTCACTGGCTGATAGTAAAAGGCAACTGTTGTCTCCATTAATTGATGAAAGACTTTTAGAGTGAAACTAAAATAAAATATGTTGTGGAAATGGAAAGCTATTGTAAACTTCAATTAATTATAATCAAATTTTGTTGCTAGATACACAAACCTACTTTGGATAGAATATATATATATATATATATATATATATATATATATATATATATATATATATAAATATATATATATGTTGAATTTAATATTTCCATGGATTGTTATTATAATAAAGAATAGAAATGAGGAGATAATATCTATATAAATAGAGATAATCTTTAACCTTTGATGTTACCAAGAAATTATCAATTACTACTAATTGACATTTTTATTAACCTTTAATAGCTATTATGTTGGAGTTTTGTGTTGACATAAAAGGGTTCTCTTTTACTTCAAACCCAAGTTCTTACATGTATTTAAATCCAGGAAGATATTTTTTATCATTGTGAGAATGTGAAAGAATAGCATCATTATTGACATTCTGCAAATAATATTTTAAACTTCTCCAGAGAGTTGTATAATATTGAATTAAGTATTTCCATGGATAGTAATTATAATAATGAATAGAAATGAAGTGGCAATATCCATGTAAATAATGATAACCTATTTCTTGGTAACATCAAAGTTTAAAAGTTATCTTTATTTATATGGATGTTATCTCCTTATTTTTATTTTGTATTATATATATGTGTGTGTGTGTAAAATCAGATTTTTGAAGTACTTTTGGTATAAATAATTTAACTTTAAAAGGAAGTATGCCTATGTATTTGAAAAGATTTAATAAATATATTTTACCAATTCTTATTCATAGATTTTAGAGTTGGACACTTAATAGGAGAGTAATACAAAGACTTCATATTACTCAATGCATTATTGGTATATATGTATATTATGATTTATAAGAAGAAATAACAAACAAAATACAGGATGAGAAAGAGATAGAAATGGAGCTGGGGTTAGACATATTTCTAGAAAAGATGGTAATAGATGATCAGTTGATGTTTGAAATTAGATCTTAAGAGATTGTAAAGACCTAGAAAGACACCACATATGAGATGGCTGGATGAAATAAGTTCAATAGACTTTATGGAGAAGAGAAACTAGCATCAGAATAACTCGATTAGATTTGGAGAAACCATCCTGCAGTGGATCGATAATACTTTAAAATGATGATGATGACGATATGTAGATTCAATACTTTAAAATTTCATTGTAATCTGTTCATTTTCTTCTAATATAAATAAAACTTTCTACTTTGAATGTAATTAAGAAATCAATAGCTAATTTTCTTTATTTTTATTTTTTAATCTTTATTCATTTATTAATTGATGTTAATTGTCAGTAGTAAAACAACAGATGTTTAGCTGTATTTTTTATTTCTATTTTGTTATTTATGTTTTTTATCAAAGTGAATATGTTTTTTTTTTTCTATGTATGAATTAAAAGTTGTTAAATGCTTTTTTAAATATTTTTTTGATAATAGCGGTATATAATCAGACGTAATAATGAAAGCTTTGGAAATTAATTTAGAAATTGTTGATTTGAAAAAAAAAAAAATCATAATTCACAAAACTGGCAGAAAAAAGATTGAGTTTATAATCACACAAATAAAATTAATTGCCGTGCATGGTTTTATGCAAAGCGGTGGTGGAGTGTCAGATCTTCGGATAGATTCCAATTCTGGTATTACTAGCGCTAGAACTTCTTATAAATTCTCGAGCAATACTATCATTTGATTATTTTGTTTTAATAAAAGTGATGATTAATTTAATATCACATTAAATCATCGTTTTCAAGTTATTAAGTTCATACCAAATGAGTTTAATTTTTTAAAATGATCTTTAAATTTTATTCCACAATGAATCTTTTATCTTACGTGTTTGTATATTTATTCTCGCTGTGGATAATATAATGGATGGTAAGAGAATGTGCAATTGAAGATCTGAGCAATGAACAGAACAGAATGGAGAAATGGACGAATTGATTGTGTGACTACTCTCTGGATATATCCAGAAGTTAGCACACTACTGATTGATTGTCAAAAAAAATTCAAGTAACATAGACTTTTGTTTTCATTTTAGCATTTTTAGGCCTCTGCATCATTTTTATGAATACATTTCAACCATAAGTATAATGCATTAGAAAGATTTATTATCTATTGTTGTGATGGAAACTAACACAAAAATTTGCATCTGCATAATATTAATATTTTGTCAATTTATGTTATTTTAAAATGAGAATAAAACTATAAATTCTAAAAAAGTCAGTCTACTAAAATGCCTAATATGGTAAAATATGTTATCTGATATTCTTCGTCCCAGTAATTTTTTTTAAATTTGTGAATATTCTCAATTTCGAAAATAAATCTTTTAACCTTTCAACGTAAACCTAAATTCTGCTTTGATAAGAAAAAGCAAAAAAAAAAAATTATAGATATTTATTGAATGTTTTTTATTTTGTTTGTAAACATGTGAATAAAAGTCCTTTATTTATTCTAAAAGATTAGATACAGTTCTGAAATTTTGTTTTGATGGTAGATTTTTTGAATAATAGTTATTTGAATTAACAATATTCAATATACATATTAGCTCACTCTCAATAATGGACTTGCCCAAACCACTCTCTTGTTCATATTCTGAGTGCTATATGGTTGATTAATGAAATAACACTAATGTAAACAAATAGCTAATGTCACAGTGAAACAAATAGTTATAGGATAAATAAGCCAGTCATATAACTAAATTCAATAGTTCACAGTAAAATGAGTGAGCTAACTACAAAATGGAGGCAGTCTATTTGAGAAATCATTATAGGTACAAAGTTATTTAATCACATTTAAACTATAATTCACTAACTTAGAAAAATGTACAGTAAGATCCCTTGCTTATTATTGGTTCAGGCAACTTCAAGCTTGAAGTGTTGCTTGCAGCAAAAGGTATTGGATCTTTCATGACCAAAGCCAATATGGCTGGACATATTAGGTTTTTTTTAAAAGGAGTCATAATATTCTTCTAATCCACATGTTACATTGCTAACATCAATACATTTGTAATCTCATCAACCATAATGGACAGCAAAATCCTTTAATTGTTACAAATATATTATTGTGGTAAATAGATGCAGTAAATATTTTGATGGTATTTTATTTGTATCTTGTTTATTCATTTGCCAGAAAACATTATAACAATTAACCCTTAAGCTGTCAACAATTTTAACCTGTAGTCAAGGTAACCTTTTTTAACAATAAAGGTTTATTGTTAAAGAAGGTTGCTTTGACTACAGGTTGAAATTGTTGATAGCTTAAGGGTTAAATGTTATCTTCTACATTTATGAACCTATTAAAGTCATCTGTATTTGACTTTATTGTTTCAGAAAATATTATTTCCCCCTACAAACCATATATACAAACAATATATCAAGAAATGCATAACATTAAAAATAATTGTTACAGTTAATTATATATTGAGTAACAAGTTATACATTTTAAGTTTAAATTGTTTCTTTTTAGATGTTTCTATTAATATGCAAGAGTAAAAAGAATTGTATATAATCATTTTAATAATACTTTATTGTAATAATAAATAGATGAGAATAACCTTGGCAGTAACCCAATATTTATATATTTGAAGGTAGTTAAACGATTTTATCATTTTTATCTTAGTTAAATTGTTGCTTAATCTATTCTGTCAAAAATAATGTATATATATATGATTTAATTTAAAAGGATTTAAAGTGATTCTTTCAAAATTATTAACTTTTAAAAAAATATATTACTAAATCATTTTAGTTGTGTATATATATTGACTATTTCCACCATCTAATATTAAGTATTGAATATCTTTAGAAAAATTTAACTTTATTTAAATATTCCAAATACATTCAACTGTTAGTAATAGCACACACATTAGTATATGCAAAGTGCACAATGTTTAGAGACATATTATTCTCATTTTTTCAGGTATTGCTGGCCTGATCAGTGACAGATGCAATCAGTATAGCATCAGAACAGCTTTCCAAAAATATTATACCACAATATAAGGAACTGTAACATCTACAAAACCTAAACTTGAAATGCTGGAAAACAAAAACGGCCCTATGAAATATCATGTGAATGTGGAAGAATGTATATTGGTGAAACCAGCCTCCTCATTGGAAAGTGATTGCAAGAGCACATATAGACAGGAAATGATACAAATAAAAAAATTCAAAGAAGCTATTGATATGACAATGGTAATAACCTTATAAGTCAACCTAGTGTGATGATATGTAATGTGTGAAAACCATTAATCAACTTTGTTCTTATGAAAAAGTAGAGAAATCAGAAGAAATTTCATAGATAAGTATGTGGAATTTCCACTGACTGTTGGCTTTGGCAAGTTGGCTCAGTTGATTAGCGAATTACCTTAAAATTCAATATTCAAGAATCTATGAGTCCAGTTTCAATTCCCATGCTAGTATAATCACTGGTCAAACCAACAACACCTGAAGTAGAATAATATTTCTCAAAATGCTGTGCATATACTAATCTATGTGCTTTTACCAACCATTGAATGTAATTGGAAGATTTAAATAAGGTTTAATTTTTTAAAGACATTCGATACTTAATATTAGATGATTGAAATAGTCCAATATATAAATGTAACTAAAATATCATTATCACAAACCTTCAGAAAACACATTACTAAAACATATTCACTTCTTTAATAAATGTTTATATGCAATTTTTCTTCTGTCTATATACATCTGACATTTCATAATGATAAAAAAAATCTTTCTAATAATATGTTATAATGATGATTTTAAATAAATAAATTAGTAAAGAATTAATAATGTTTGATGTGTGACATATTCAGCACAACTGATATTATCAGAAATAATTCCAAAAAAACAAATGAGTCTGTTTTAACGTGCATTTTGTGAATAAACATTGCAAGATGAAAGAAAAAATGAAATCAATTAATTTTCATTAAATGCTTTTATTTAACTTGAGTTTTGTTTATTTGGGTTAAATATTGTAACCAATTTTTAATCTACTTTTGCAAAACAAATTTTCTTCAAATTTGTACAAATATTCTATTTTAATAATAATATAGTATAACAATACATTTTTCAAAGTTGTCCATTTGAACTATATTAGTGGGTCACATGTCAATCTGCATTCAAATCAATTTTGTACATTAAGTACTACTATATTTTTTTAAGAAAGTGCTTTCATTTAATTTGAGGAAAAATTATAGGAACATTGATGCACAACAAGAAATAAAGGATGAAATTTTAATTTCCTTTTGAATTGGTTATGTAAAACCCTATTTTCAAACTAAAAAGTAACCAATAAGATGTATAAAAAATATTTTCTTCATGACCACAATATTGGTTATTATATGTAACTTGAAACAAAAGTGTAGAATGTCCATAAATTAATTAATTCCATAATTATTTTTAAAAATAATAATTGAATTAATTTATGGATATTCTATGCTTTTATTTAAATTTACAATTAACAATCAAATTGTGATCCAAGAAAAAAAAAATTGTTTTTTTTTTTTATTTGCATTAGTCACTCAAATAAAAGTGGGTTTGCTGAAGGACTAAAAAAAGTGTACGGTAAATGAATTATTTGAATATTATATCACCATTTATTTACATTCTTATCAAGTCAAAGAGTTTACATTATATATATATAACAACAATGCTACCATTTTAGGTAAAAAGCAAATTATATATATATATTACAAAGAAATCAAGTCATATCTCACATGACCTAATGTAATTTAACAAGCGTGTATTACAAATGTTATATATATAGAGCTTGCAAAATCTAATGCTTGAATATCCTAGTACCTCATTGAGGAAACCTTAGGAGAAACTAGGCTGGGGTTGGGGATATCCTGCAAAGCTTGTTAAGAGCTTATTTGTGAGCTCTATGTATAACATATATATATATATATTGAAACAGTAAGATGTGCTTTGCAGATCTTTGTTTCACCTTTGCTTACATCTTACCTACCCTCATATACTATTTCAAACCCTAAACTTATCATAGTGTGTGCATACTGCGCATATATACAGAAATCCCACCTAATTTAGACTTCTAATGGGGTACCCGTGGGTTTTATCGTAATTAAATTTCTTTTAATGGTTTTATTTCAAACTTTCAAATATATATACATATTCATTTAAAAGTAGGTCACATATTCTCACCTATACACATACTGCAATAATATTTTAAAACTTAAGTAAAATAATTTTGTTGTTTAAAGTTATTTTGTTTAAATCTATTTATTTTAGAAATATTACATAATATTTGTTTTCATTTAATATAAAATAATATTCAACTTTAAATAGATTTTTTGATAATTTTTTAATAATTTATCAAAAAAAACTTTAAATAGATTTAAACATTTAGAATTTAAAAAAGTGAATAATTTTCTTATTTTTATTTTAAAAATCACACTACAAAAATTTTATGTATAAAGTAAATGAAGGTGGGTAAAGAGAACAATATTAACTAATTTTAACCTGTTTACATTGAGTTTTACTAATAGGTTTTTTATCAAGATTAAAATAACAGAGGTTCACTAGCAAATTTAATTAAATGATCATAATCAGAATATCTGGGAATGTAACTATGTTAAAATTAATTAAAATCTACGTACGTTCCTTTGGTTTCTGATTCAATTAACGTTATTAATGAATGGATAAGTAAAGTGGACTATTAATTAGTTTATTTTGAGAGATTATTTCGAGTTATTTTTATGCTAGATTATTCAGAGTTTTGATTATTTTGCTAGTTTAGAGAAAAGTTATTATTCTGTTAGATTAGAGAAAGAGAATTATTAGAGTATTCTGCAGGAATTCTTCATTATATTTCTTATGATTCTGTTTTACTCTTCTGATCCTTTCGGAGTTTCTGCGTTTGTTCATGAAGAATTATTGATTGAGAGTTACCAGCAAGATCTAAAAGTTTATCCAAAGAAAGCACCTTACTGGATCCTAGATGGAAGTGAATTTTGTCAGTTTTAAAAATAGCCAACTTTAAAATGATAGAGCAGAAAAAAAGGCAGCGTGCTGTCTTTCTTCAGCAATGATGAGCTTGCCATCCGTCGTTCACCATCTGGCATCCTGTTATACCATCAAATGCCCAATTTAACGATCCTAATAGGTTGGAATGCTGCTGATAAAACACATCTTTAATGCTGCCTAATTAATGCTGCTGAAGCCCTCCTAACCCATAAATTAAGAATTTACATGAAACTGCTCAAGGAATCCGATGAAGTCTTCAAAGTGTGCATGAACTCTTTTCTTAAAAGCCGAGGTAATAAAAATTAACCCAAGATATCTCAATAATCCCAATCTGTAGCTACTTTTGTTATATTTAATAATTATTATGTACTCCTTCAGTCTTTTAATGTATTTTTAATTCCTACTTGGGTTAATGTTTTCTTTATATATCTATTCATGCCTCATTTTAGTCTTTATTATAATGTGCTTGAATAAACTTCACTGATTGATCCAACTATTTTTTTTTTATAATACTATTTTACAAACTGCCATCTTGATGCAGACTTAATCGTTAAACTATCCCTTTTATTAATTGTTTTAAATATCTCTATGGCTTGCTCATCTGAGGGTTTATTCTCCATAAAAGTTCTCACTTGGGAACGAAAGTACTAGGTAATTCATTTTATCCAAATATATTTTCTCTATAAATTCTGTAAAATTATTTTAAGTTAACTTACTCAAGTATGTGTGAGTTACGTAGGGGAGTTTTATATAAATGCTTGGTTGCCTCACTATTTATTAAAACCACAATCACGCATTTCCCTCCCTATTTTAATTGATATTAAAATATATTTTATATTTCATGTAAATTAATCTTCAGCTAATTATATTATTCATTTAATTTGATGGGGAGTATGTGGGCCAGCATAAAATCAAATTTAAGAGAGAGCTATTCTGCCCATTTATAAACTACTTTTTTTAGTTATTTTATAATTAATTGCATGTTGCCAGTGAACAGGCTGGGGTTTTGAGAATTACTTTTCTACTTTCCCAAGAGCATCAATGGCTAAGACCGTACCCTATTTTCCTCTGCAGTTCCCAGTAAAGTGTAACATGAAACATCTCACATGGGAATGAATTGTGTATGTCTCTACAATCACAAAGCTCCTGGATGTGGGCCATGCTTGGGCTGTTCTAGGTGATTAGAGATCTCCCAAATAAATTGGCAAACTGCCTATTCATGACTGTAATAATTTTATTTACTTTATTTCTTTTGCAAAGCCGTGGTTTCAACATATCACACTCCATCATTAGTACCATATCTCACTGGCACCACCATATTTTTCCATTATTAATTTAGTATTACATTTATAGCTCTGTCTTATACTTAAAACTTCACAAGCCACCCAAGTCATTCTCATATCAAATGCAAATATTTTCCCTACTATTTTAATTAGTTAATTCATTTTCTTTAAGTACTTTGCATAGCTTGCATATACTTACATTATCATAGTACAATTAGGCACATTGTAATAAATCAATCCAAGCATGGAATACCTTAAAGTAATCTTTATATAGCTATTAAATTCATATAGCTAATGTTGTAAATAAATTGATGTTAATAAATATTATATTTGGATTGATTCATTATATGTCTTTTATTCATTTATCCCTGTGGTTTAAATTAAACACCATATACATTGATATGTATCTTTGGCACATCTATATTTCTTGTTAGGCAAACCTAGGGCTATTTAGTTTAGAGTCTCTTATTTTTCCTGACCACTGGCACTAGCAAGAAACTATTCTTTAATAGCATCAGATGCATTATCATGTAGGTGGCGCTGTGGAGTTTAGACTTTGGATTCAAACTTGGGATTTCTGGGAGCAACTCCTAGAGTGTTGAGTTTCATGTCCTGGGTTTGAATTCTGCAGTGTGTTAACAAGGTAGACGAATATGACCATTACAATATATATATATATATATAACAATGCTGCCAGTTGTATGTTAAGGATTTATTCATGCCTGCCATATCCATAATCTGGGATTCAAATATGCGATAAAGTATTTTATGTTCCAATCAAATTAAAGATTTTTCTTTCAGATAGTTGGCTCAAAATCATATTGATTGGTAAATGGGTATCTAATTTATCTTGAGCAAAAAGTAAATTGAATATGGAAATGCACTCAAATTGAAATTGACAGAAAGCATAGTATATAATTCTGTCTTCACTATTCTTTATCGATAGCTGTTAAAAAACTTTAGCCTTGCAGTATATCATTTAAAAGTCATTATTGTATTTGTTTTTCACCTAATATGATAGACAGATGATTGGCAGTAAATCAGATACATGAAAAAATATTTGTAACCTGAAAAGCCTACCTCAACAGTTAAACCTTAGGCTGTAGGAAAGTTTTCCTCCATAATACTTTTCAGAATGATTTCTAGAAGTTTGTCTTTAATGAATGACATCATCACATATTGAATCAATTCATTTTGAAGTATCAAATAGTTTAGTATTTTTGCTGGTCACAAACAGGTTTGATATTTCTGATATAAGTTTATGAAACTGATGTTAAATACATTTGATCATTAGGTTAGAGTTATATCTGCTCTGAATAATTCAGTTTAGTGACTGAGTAGCAGATTCTGAACTTCAAAGTCCATGTATCACAGTCCAATTTTGTCACTAACAACACTCCAATTTTCTATGAAGTCCTGAGCAATGATGATGATGATGATTATTATTATTATTGCTATTATTCTTATCATCACCATTATTATTGCTGTTGTTATTAATATTATTGCTGTTATTAATACTATTATTATTATTATGATCATCATCATTATCATCATCATTTTCATTATTTGTAAAATCAAAAATCTTGACATCTAAATGTATTTACATTTCTGTACTGCATGATGCCAAATATATAGTGATAATATGAAAGTTCATTCTATTATATTTTTTATCACCTAAGCAATTTAATACAGTGGCAAAGTGGAGGATTTAAAATTTAATGGTTTCTCGATCAATTCACATCACATGATCTTTTCAGACCCTAACCATGAAATTACATAGACACAATTTTCCCAGGATAATGAAGGGAATTAATTCCCCCAAAGTCAACATAAATCAAGAACTCACATAAAAAATAAATAGTTACAATTATTTTCTATATAATACTGATTTTTCCTTTCATTTGTATTTGCAATCCAAATTTGCATACACTTGTTTATTTGCATAATGAAATGGTTGCTTTCTTCTTTATAATCTAAAGTTGAATACACTTTCAGTGAATTTCACCATAATCACAGCTCTCTTAAATTAATTGTTGCTGTGTGTAATGTATATAACAGCAACAATAACTAATTTAAGAGATTTATGATTATGGTGAACTTCACCAAAAGTGCACTCAGTTTTGGATTATAAAAAAGAAAGAAACCACTTCATTATGCAGATGAACAAATGTATGCAAATTTGAATTATTTCATATAGAAAATAGAAATAATTTTCTTACATTGAAAATATCATTTAATGAAATCCATAATAAGCAAAATCTTTAACTTACTTTTTCTTTTCAAACTTGTTTTTTATTAATTTTATGAACCTATTTTTATTTTTTGTTTTAAATAAAGCATACTATTTGAAAAATAGCTCCCCTAAAAAAAAACAAAAAAAAAAAACAACAAAAAACAAGATTTGAAAAGAAAAATGTGTTAAAAAAACAAGATTTTTAAAAAAGAGGTGTTTTAAAAATATGCTTTCATTTTTTATTATTAAATTGAAATTCAAATTTGTAAGCATGCAAACAAATGTTTACAAATTTAAATTACAAATATAAATGGGGGGGGGGATCAATGTTAAATTGAAAGTATATTATAAAATATGAATATCTGATGAAATGATTTGCAATTGAGAAAAAGTGATATTAAAAAAAATATTTTACTGAATATCTGATGAAATGATTTGCAATTGAGAAAAAGTGATATTAAAAAAAATATTTTACTAAGCCATTATTTGAATGTTAAATTCAAATTTATAAGCTTATTTTTTCATAAAGGTAGCCTTTAGTTTGAATAGAGTTTGGGCAAAATAAAATTACTTTTTTGCATATTCATTATTAAGTATTATTTTTCAAATCAATAAATTTAATGAAAGTATAGTTAAAGGTTAATTTATCATTCTAAATTTAAAACAATCTTTCTATTTGACTTTACTAAAAAAATGTAAAATATATATATATTTAATTAGCAAGTTTATATATATCAAAATATATTTTTAATATTATACATATGTTTCATTTGTATAATTATAATATATATTAAATAAATGACAATTTAAAATTGAAATAGAAGCTACAGAAGAAAAATCTTATTACTCCTCTCTTTGTATAACATAAACTATTTCTGTATAAATCTCAAGCTGGTATTTTAACTTCTATTTTTTATTTTTAATTACTGCTGCCATCTATGGAGAAAGTGTAAACTATAGAATCACAAACATCAGAAACACTCAATGCAAAATAGCAGAAAATTCTTCAGCTTCTAATTGATCTAATGCCACAATGTAGAAAGATAATTTATGCTAATGCATTCTAAAAAGACAAAGGGTCTATAAAAATCTCTGTGACTAAATATATTGTATAAACTGTTTAGTAATAGGCACAATATAATTACCAGCTGTTTGTTTTAATAATTGTTTGAAATGTTATTGAATATAATGTCACAACTGATATTGACTTCTTTATAAATTATGATTTGTAAAATTCAAATAAGATTTGTAAAAAAAAAGAATTTAAATTAATATAATGTTCATTTACTAATTTATTTTTGGGGCAAATTTTTAATAGGTGAGCGGTATTTTTGAATTAAAATTTTTTATTGTTTTTTTATACCCCAAATTAAGATATCATATTTTATCTAATATGATACCATTTTAATTACAAACATAAAACTCATGTAAATAAAAAATAGATTAATAAATCTAAACATAGTGCAATTTGTTTCTACAGTTGAAAAGTTTTTTTTAAAAATTTACATAATGAATATAAATTTACTGTATATTGAGATGTTTACATTTACAATAAAAGACATTTTGTTTTAAATTACCTAGTTATTCTATTATTCTTAAATTTATTAAATAAAAATTATCTAAATAAATATTTCAGCTCATGTATACATTTTAAATTTATTTTTGATACATCTTACTATTACATATGATCAAATTTTTTTTTTAATTACATGATGACAACATGAATATTGTATATAACCAATAAACATCACATGACCACCACTTCTTATGCTTGTGTATAACTGTTGTTAAAACAGGCAAAACTCACTATATGTATTGCCACACACAGCAAGCTAGAGTAATCAATGGATGCCAGAAGGCTTGTGCATAAAATCCCTATCTAGTGCCTACTCATCCAATATTCCCAGACTAGTTTCTGGCTTGTGGCCTTCATCAGTGAGGAGCCTTAGATCTAAGAGCACTGCATCTAGATCTTAGGATCTAATGCAACCCTCCAGCAAACACTTTTTATCTCTATTTAACTACAAAACTATGAGTCTTAAACTGAAAACACCTTAATGTTTTCAATCCAAGCCCATAAGCTTATATAGTCATATAGGTCTGAACTCAGTTCAGCACTGATACATTTTGGTGTCTTTGGTTTTTAATAACCATAGCCACCACTATCATATTAGGCAGGATTGGTTTTAAGCCAATAAACATCACATGACTACCACTTCTTATGCTTGTGTATAACTGTTGTTAAAACAGGTAAAACTCACTATATGTATTGCCACACACAACACACAGCAAGCTAGACTTCCTGTGTGTGGCAATACGTATAGTGAGTTTTGCCTGTTTTAATATTGTATACACTAAGAAAAGCTTGTTTATTGATTGTTATAAAATAATATGCTAATTTCTTTTAACATAATATGCTAATCATGCTTTCAATTAACTGGAAGTCTTAATCATAACAACAACAGTTCAAGAGAATTAACATGATTTATAGAAGTGACAATTTACATTATGTTGACTATAAAATGTAAATGAGCTGATTTACTTAAGCCACATTTTTGAAAGGGGGATGCAGGATTTTTTCTTATTGATGGCATTTGTATTGTTGGCAATGTGCCAAGTTTTTTTGACTTTGTGTTTGTCTCATTTATCTCAGAAGACAACAATTGTGGATGTGGGTTCAAATATGCGACCAGGCTTGGTTTCATGTTTTTTGATATGAATCATGCCATTTTATAATGAAGACATTTTAAAAATATCAATGGATAATATAATTAAAAAAATTGAATGTTATTTAAAAATCTCTGAAATAATTAATTGCTTACTTCTTTGAACTAATGTTTATAAACTGGTGATTGTCATGGTGAATCCTATATAAAATATCATTGTATATGGAGATAAGACTTTTATCTCTTCATGAAAAATACAGTTACATTTGCCTTGGAATTAATAACTTAAGAGGATTTTGATTCAACATTTTAAATCCTGGAAAAAGAAATTGAAGTGGAAGTTACTGTAAATCCTCAGCAAGATACATTGCTATGTCTGGACTTCTATACTGTTGAATACCTTGTCTGCAAACTTAACTGTTCAGACTCATTTAATGATAATAATTTCCCAGTAATGACACAACTCTATTAGGTTGAGTTTGAATGAATTTAATAATAAATATTATTAGAAATATCTAGCTACATTACAATTTATATATATATAAAATACATTTCTCATCCTTTAAAACTTAATATCAATATACTATTTCGACTTGTCACACAAGCTTGGATGGCTTACCATCAATCAATATATATTAAAGTTTTACCATACCAAAATATGTATTTAATTTTAACCCGTGCAAATCTTCGTTTTAACATATATATATATATCCCTAAGCCTGTAGGCATATGTATATTATAGATCAATACGACTTGTAAGAGTACTAACTGGCTGTTCACAAATTCGGAGACCAGCCCTCCATATTTGAAGTCCTTATGCATATGAGTGATGTTCTGCACCTGCTTATAAGTCCATGTGCTCAGGTGAAGCTCCAAGAATGAAGTGTTCTTTTTTTGATCCAATTTGCACGGAGTTCATTCATTGTTTCAATCCCTAAAATTGATTGGCTCGCATTCCCATCCATCTGCTAAGTGATTCTTTCTTTCACTGCTCCATGCTGGATACAAGAATTTAATTCATTATCTCTCTAACTTTAATTAATGACTTATTTTTTAGCTTATAGTTTATCTCATGAAGGAAATTTAAACTCAAATTCCTTTAATTGCTTTATATCTCATTATACTGAATTCTACTCTTATTAATAAAACTGTTTTTATTTTTAGAAAATAATCTTAAATAACTTTTATTTCCTATTTTAAAAGATTCAGTCTTTTAAAATTCTTTGATTTATTTAAACTTATTACTTATTTTCATTAGTAATTTATACCTATATATGTATGTGCATTTAAGCATACACTTATATATCATACATATAGACTAATGCAAATCTATCAATGAACAAAGAAGTACAGATGGTTCCAGCTTTACTTTAGCTTAGATCATATATAAGCATTCAATTTTTTGACATGTTACAATGCAGAACATGAATCCTATATACTGACATGACTTCAATACAAATGTAAACCATTTTGAAATCACTACAAACAATCATAAAGTAAACTCTGGGATCATTTTAAACAACACCTGGATGTTAAATTAAGTAACAGTTAATAGAATAAATATTAATAATAATAGCTCAAATGGAGATGAAATTAAAGTGGAAGTTACTGTAAATCCCCAGCAAGCTATACATGTAAACCCTTCAACAAATGAAAAGATACAGAAATGACCCATATATACTTTAGCTTGGATTGTATTTAAGCATTCAATTTATCAATGTGTTATAATACAGAGCATTAATTCTATATATATTAATGTGATTTCAATACAACAATAAGCTTTTCTGAAATTACTATAAACAATCATAGGGTAAATGCTGCAGACCATTATATATAGCTTTCTTGAGTTTACAATAACTTCTGCTTTGATTTTATTTATGTTTAAACTATTATTATTAATATTTACATCTATCAACTGTTTATTACAACCTGTGGATATTAAATTAAACAAATAGAATGCTAACCTTAACCACTGATTACTATTGTATTTCGGAATTACTTATGGTTATATAGAAATCAGGTTGATATGTAGAATTCATGTTCTATGTGGTAATGTATCAATAAATGGAATGCTTAAATATGATCCGAGCTAAAGTACAGAGAAGTCTATTCTGTCGTTTTTCATTTTTTGATAGGTTTGTACTTGTTTATATATAGCTTATTGGGGCTTTACAGTAATTTCCACTTTAATTCCATGTATGTTTAGTTGTTACTATTAGTAGTTACATTTTGTAAAAAGATAAAGTGAGCTATTAAAAGATTATACAAGAGTTCTCTTAACAAGTAGATGAAAGATAAGAAAAGTTCATTAAAAACTACTAAATATTATTCTCAACAAAAGAAACTTTATATGTTCAACAAGTCACAAATAACAGATATCTTTATTATTGGAAAGTCATACCATATTGCAATAAAATTAGAATAATGGGCATTTTATAAATATTCTGCATCCATGCTTGGAAGTATTTTTGTACAGATATATATGAACAGGAACCAATCAAAAGGTACTACAACTAAGGGATAATGATCATCTATGGTATTAATTTGTAGCATTTTGCTACCCTTTTTTACAATCAATTGTAAAATCAATATTTAGAGTTGTGTAATAATCTTTAGTTTGTTTTTTATACCATTATCTCTACTGATGTGGATTTTAAAATTTTTTTTTGTTTAACAAAAGACAGTTTTTTTCAACAAGGCTTTTGAATAAAACAAACTGTTGAAAATATGTTTGTGAAAAATTAAGATTATTTTATCAAATTTTTTTAAATAATTTTAAAAGGAACTACAACTTTATTTCTAAAAAAATGTAAATGAGAATAAAGATCAGGCTATGCTTACATATTTTCCATCTCAAAATACAGGTAAAAATACTTTAAATTTAACTATATGTATTATTTATCTACTCAGTATTATATATATTAAAATTTTTAATAAAAACACAGAAATATATTTACTCATAGCCTCTTTTGCATATTAAATCTATAATAGTATCCACAGAAGTTACAATCTTTATTGTTAAATGGAGGTTGCCTTGACTACGGATGAGATTGTTGATTGTTATTGATATTGAGATTGTCTAAGTGTTGACTGATTTTAATGATATATATATATATACCTTATTGTTTGATGTGTGAATTCAAGATCCTGATTTTTAAAACATTTATTTAAAATTTTAAATTTAAGATGTTAATAATTAATAGATTTAATTTTAAAAAGGGTGCTAAACTTATTAATACATAAAATAGATACTAAAATATTTAGATTGTAATTGTTAGGCATATTTGAATAATATGAATGTAAAAAGAAAGAATTTAAAAATTAATATTGTCTGTGAATTATATTAAGTTAATAGAATTTAATTTTAAAGTTGTTATAATAGTTAGATTACTACTGAATAAATATAATTAATTATTATAATTAAATATTTTGCAATCATAATATAACTAAGCTTATTATAAAATAGATATGCTATTTAATAGATGTGTATGTACAGGTGAAATTACCTATGTATGTGTATTGCTTTCACATCAGACAAAATCATGTCCTGTCTGAATGATTAAAATTATTTTATTAAAATGGTTTAATAAATATTGATTTTTAATTATTCAATTTCTCATAAAAGTTTGTAAAAGTAAAATAATAATAATAGTTAATTTAAGTCAGATTTGAAACAGATAATATTTAGTGAATAAAAATAAAAGTTAAATGTATCATATTTTAAACTATTAAAAATGGCATTTGTATTTTCTTAAGTATTGATTTTAAAAATCTTTTAACTAATTAATATTAATATTTAGTAAATTGTAAAAATGATAAGCCAATCAGTGATTACTAGCTAGTTTATGACGTCATTAGTTATGTTATCTATAAAAGCAAGAAATTGACCGACGATGAGAGGAATTGAACAAAATCTCGAAGGATAAAATCAGGTAAATTTGTGTCAAGATTTTAAAGTATAATTTTTTTCTAAAACTTATTATTTTGTGTTAAAAAAGTTTATAAACTATTGTTAGAGTTACAGGACAAATTTAAAAGTATATTTAAAAATAATTAAGCATGGAGTGACTTTTTAAAGTTTCTTTGGCGGTAACAGATATTTCGGTAATCCTGACTTTTAGCGTCCCGAACAATTCGCCCTCTATTTTTAAAAAAATTAACTAACTACTTTTTCACACCTAAAAAAAAAAGTGTATGTAACTATATCCAAGTGTAAATGCTAATAAAAAAAAATGTTAAAAAAAATACTTACATTTACATGCGTATTTTTCACTTATAGCGGTCTTTGCTGCATGTAGAACTGTAAACAAATGACGTATATTAACTCTAAATGTTTTTACATAAAGAACACTCAATAACAAAAAAAAAAACTCATATTTAGGATCCGTCCATTTTTTATAACGACAGAATTCCACGCGGTCAAGCAAAAGTAGTTCAGAATTTGTCACGTGTCACAAATGACCAAAGTACAGTAGTTCATAATTTTTATAGCAACTTTGCGTGAGACTAAATAGAGCCTAAAAAATTAAGTTTTGTTACATCCATTTTATTTATTCATCTTCATGTAAAAAAGACATTTATAGTTACATATACTCTGCAATTACATCCATTTGATTTATTGATGTTCGTGTAAAAAATAAATTTATAATTACATATACTCTGAAATTACATATATAGAATGACAGAGTTCGACACCCGGATCCTAAATGTGAATTGGTTTTTGACACGTGACAAATTCTGAACTACTTTTGCTTGACCACGTGGAATTCTGCCTATGTCCACTCTGTTGCAAAGCATAAGCTAAAATACCAATTTGGGATGAGCACACCTTTGTTCTCATCCTACCTGCAGGAATTTTCTTTCAGAAATCTGCATGCACGCGACGACCTTTTCGTGCATTTCCTCGCTTGTGTGGCTTCCAATTACTCCTAAAAATGTAAGTTTCTTTTCTTGTTATTTATTCTTCTTTACGGAAAAACATTTACAGTTAATATACGTCATTTATTTACAGTTCTATATACAGCAAAGACCGCTATACGTGAAAAATACGCATGTAAATGTAAGTATTTTTTTTAATCTTTTTTTATTAGCATTTACACTTGGATATAGTTACATACACTTTTTTTTTTAGGTGTGAAAAAGTAGTTAGTTAATTTTTTTAAAAATAGAGGGCGAATTGTTCGGGACGCTAAAAGTCAGGATTACCGAAGATTTCAGTAGCGAACCTTGAATTTTGGCTGAAGGTTGGACAGACTGCAATTCTTCAATGAGCTATGTATTTTTGTAAGAGAAAATATCCGTTAGTGGAATGCATATGTTGTCATGGAATACGTCAATATGTAATGCAATATTTATTGATTCTTATTGCATAAAATACTGTTATAATTTTTTTAATAGACTTTATATTACAAGATGATAAAGATAATTACATAGATTTTCAGTGTGCCTAAGCAAAAGACAAAACTCTCCATGCCACTCAGTGCAAGCCAGAGTAATCAATGGATACCAGAAGGCTTGTACATATTCTGGCTTGTACTGAGTGGCACTACTATATGGATAGTTTTGCCTGTTTTAATAACAGTTATCAACAAGCATAAGAAATGGTGTGATGTTTAGTATGTAAGTATTTGAAAAAAAAAATGAAATATTTTATTTTTTATTAAAATGACAAAAGCCTAAATGAATGATGTTATAATTAATATGATAAATAAAACCTATGTATTAAGAATTAAACTATATGATATTTTCTAGTTTGAAGAAAATATTAAACTTGCTTAAAGTTTAGAATAACTTGGTTATTTAATAAGTAATATAATTTAGGCATAGATAAATGATGAATGGAAATATATTGGAAAGAAAAGCTGATGGGTGAATTCATAAGAGATTCTGAGTGAATTTATAATATTTGTAGAATAGACGGAAATGTGACATGGATGGAACATTCATTATTTATGAATATTTTTAATATATCTTGAAAAACAATGTTATATGGAAATTAATTTTAAGATATGCATGCGGAATATATGAATAATACTATTAACTTTATTTATAGAACTTATACAATATATAAAGACAGATTTATTGCCATGTACATTTCCTAGGATAAATGCAACCTAATTGCATAATATTTAATATAATGGAGCTCATAAAAATATTATCATGATTATTAAGTTAAACTGTGAATTGTATAAGGAGAGTGTTTATATTTCATTGATGATTTTTAATGAGAATATGCTTTGTAAAGAAAGTTATAATTTTTTTTTTTTCCATATGTCATAGCATCGGCCGGGAGGCAAACCCACAATAACTGTCTGCAACCAACTGCTTGCTTGCAAGGCAGCTATCCTGACCTCTCGGCTAAGTGATGTTTACTTAATTGTTATTTGGAGAAAGTTCGAGAAGTTGGTTTTCTCTTTATTGGAGCAACAGTTTTATTACGTTGTTGCTATGGGAACCAGCATTTTGAAATTTAAAAAAAAAAACGCTAGAAGAAAACTTTCAGTTGTTTGATATCTTTATGGTTTTAGTTATTTATACTATAACCAAACTTATATTAGTTTTATTAAATAGAATTTAGATTTAGTATAAATATTTTAGTTAAGTGTTAGATTTAATCTTTAGAAATAAAATATGTTTAAAAAATTATGGGTAAAGTTTTATAAAATGTAAGTGACTATTGTCCATATGATATATTTTATTATAAAATTTTAATAAATTTGATAATGTTCACAGAAGCGATTATTATCCAATTAACCTTGTGAATCAGGTAAAAATAAATATCATATGTATTTTGGCTATAATGTTAAAATAATATTATAAAAATATGAAGTGTATTTTTGAATTGAATGTGTATTTTCATTATTTTTAAAGTGAAAATCTAAACTAATCTCATGGTTTGATAACCAAAATAATCTAAAAATGTAACATATTATATTATTGGGGTTCTATTTGCCTCATTAATTAGCCTTCAGCAAGATAAGTTCATAGTAAGTTTTTGAGATTTATAAGTTTTTGTTGTATTTGTATTGAATGATATGGTAGGAATAATATGGTATTTCATACTATCATATTATATAATGGCCCAATTACATCAGTGGAAGTTTTTATGGAATCTTTATATAATTGATCTCGTGTTATTTGCTGGTAAGCTCCTGAAATAGAGGCCAACCTTATAATTAGGTTATTATATGAGGATATTTTGGAGAAGTAATTAGATTTTATGATTTTTTATATCTGTAAATACTTGAAGGAATAAGCCAGGATAAAGGTATTTGAATAGGTAACCCATTTTTAGATATCATTAAGTGCTTGGAAGAATAAGCCATCATGAAAATGAAGGTCATTTCATGGGAAGAATTGTCAGTGCTTTTGGATACACCTATGCAAACCAGTTAATTATTAGTATAAACCTCATTACCTAATACAAACATGATAGAAGATTTTAGGCAAAATACATGGAGTACATATTGTTTGTATTTTTGTTGTTTAATATAGTGTTATGATCTTATGCTCATAAGTATGAATTAGAGATAATCCTAGAAAGTTATAGAATAATTATGCAAAACAAATAGCCAATGTTTTTCAATGACTATTTATTATGAATAATGATCATTGAAAAGCTCAAGTACAAGAATAATTTGCATTTTAATGTATTTTCATGAATATTTAATATACATGATATTTACCTGATTGATCCTAGATACAAGGATTACTTAAATTTGATTACAGTTAAATTTACAAGGTTATTATTTTATTATTGCTTATAAGATACTATAAAATTTAAATTTATAAAATAAAGATTATAGAATTGTATCTTTTTGTAATATATTATGCTAAAGTTTAGGTATAATATAAACTATGGGATAAATAACGTTATCATGATTACAGGTATTTTATTATAATAACCTTATATTTATAATTTGTATATTTATAAATATCATATGTTGTATAGAATATATGAAGATATAAGTCTATCTTTATATAAGTAAATGAATATAAGAAAATGAAAAAGTATTATTTTTTATGTAAGAAAAAAGTTTTCTTTAAATTATTTATATTAAATTTTAATATTAGTGTGAATTTTAATTTAATGCTATTTGAAATTTATTGTAAATAAATTGTAAATTGTTTTAGAATTAAAATAGTGAGTTGTTTTATTTTTTGTTAATGTTTTTCATTGCTTACCATGGTCATAGTACAAAGTTTCTAATCACAGTTAATGTATAATGATTATTGGGAATATAATTTATATTATTTTTAAGAATACAAAGACATAGTAAGTGATATTATTATGGATGATCATTGAGAATGATTAAATCTATAAAAGCTTTAAAAAGTATTAATAAAAATGCTAGCCATATTCGTATTGTTGATTTATTTAAATTTGGTAAATTTTATTATGAACGATATGAGGAAATATATTAGAAATTGGAAGGAATGGATTGTATTGTTAAAGTTAAATTGCTATTTAAAGGTGAAAACCATGTGTTGTGCTTATTTATTTTAAAAGAAAATAAGGAAAAAATTAATTTTAAATTGTATTTTTAAATTTCGCAAAGATTAATGGATAGTATTCTTGTTATTTGAATATATAATTAAAAAGTTATAATTATTATTTAATAAAGAAAGGAAAGGTGTAAACTGAGCTAAGGCAGGAAAATTGAGTAAATATTTGTTATTATTATTTATAGTAGGAAATTATTTTAAATAAGTTATCATTATTTGATATTATGATAATTCATGCATGAGTGTTTAGAGTCAAATTATTGTTTCTTAATTATTGATTACAAACGGATATAAGTAAAATCCCTCATTATATTTGATTGTATAATAGAGTTTATCAGATTGAGAAATAATCTTAACCTGAGAAATTTATTTACATAATTTACTGGTAGTTATATTATCTAAAAACTGCTGCATAGTAAATCGTAGGATTTCACTCTGTACATTTATGATTTAAACTCATTGAGTTAATTGTGAAATATTTAAAGCTTCATGCTTTCAAATCTAAATACTTATGACTGGCTTAGATATATAAAAAGAAAAGTAGAGAGCAGGGTGGCTACCCTTTTCTTGTAATTCTTTGTCATGTGTTTATGGTTTGGTTGTCATTCAGACAGTTATCATAACATCTGATTGGCTGTCAGATAAGTGTTATAACAAGCGCAATGAGATTTTCCAATATCTCAATTTAATTTTAATTTAAAGTGTATTGTAAAATGGAATAGGTAAGGCTAAAATTAGAGAGATTAAAATGGATAATAGTAAATATTAATTCTTATTAAGCACATTGTCAGCACGTAATACCTATTATAAGGCTATAATAACCTTAGTACATGCACCTTGTGTGCTTAAATTTTTTACTACAAGAGAAACCTCTACAAATCTTAATGCAAGAATCAACTTTATAGCCTTATATAAGTATAATGAATAATAGTATAATTTAATTAAGAATGTTAATTATTTTAATAAGGATTTATTTTAATGTAGAAATTGTTAGTCATTGGAATATTATTTATGTTGTCATGCCATTGGTTATATTTTTTTGTATGTATGCAATTTTAAAATTTAGCTGTCCTTATAGCCGAGTGTTAAGTCTCATGATTATTGGGGGGAAAATAATTAATTAAAACTTAGTATTTGATTTTAATTAATAAGAAACCGTAAACAATCTAATTATTGATAGTTTGGAACATTCTAATATAATTATAAAGATTGAGGTAGGATTTTATTTCTTTATTATGATATTTGGTTATAGGATTAGGGTACAGTTTATATATGATATATTCATCTTTTCTATCACATAAATACATTTTTGTACTGCAAGAGGTTTTATTTATTAATAAAAATATAAGAAAAATATAAATAGTTTTGAATGGGTAAATTAATAATACAAGAGCTCTACCTTGAAATATCTTGCAAGGTGCAATAGTAAATTTAAAATGTTTAAAAAATACTACTTAATCCTTTGTTTAAAAATAAATACTTAAAGCTGATAAGATTTTTCCAAAAAAATTTACAAGGCAAGAACTATTACTAAACCAATTTTGATTGGTTACTAAAAAAAATATGCAATAATAAAATAGGTAAACGTTAACGGAAATTAAAATTGAAGTTATATTTTTATTATTCTACTCAAAAACATTAACAGACTTATTAATTTTTAAAAAAAAGTGTGACAAAAAAACTTACAGCTTCACACCATTATAAAAAAAAAATGTTTGAAATTGGGCTACAATAAGACACCAATATGGCTATCTTCGAAAAAATGATAAAGATCGTTGTAGCCTAAAAATAAAAATTAAAAATATGCATTAAAATAGTATAAGCATATGCTTATTGCAAAAAAAAAAAAAAATGTGAAAAGGCATGATTATGGTAGCAGCAGCCTTAATTAAAACTAAAAATTTACACATCTATACACAAACACAAATATATGCATGGTATTTAATAAACAATCAAAATTCAAAACTTTGTTTTATATCATTTATATTGAAAAATATATCAGAATGGAATTAGGTTTGAATCTGATTTAGCTGAGCTTGTGAAATCCTTTTGTATCACAAGCATATAAAAAATATTTTTAGTGGATGTTCCATGGATATCCCAGTTAGCTATTTAGTCATGTTTAATAAATTATATTTAGCTCTCTAGCTAAAAGAGTAAAAATTAAAATTTATCTGGATGGGTGTTGTTTTAAAGAAGATATACTAATCCATTGCTTCTGAACCATTAATTACTTTTATCCTATTTTTCCAATTTAAGGATTAACCTGAAATGACTGCAATCATTACACGACACCAGTATAAATTTCCCCATACCTTAGTTTTATATAACTTTTTTAAAATTGAGCCAGTATTCATCTCATTATGTTGCAAAGTATGCCCCCTATTGTCAAAAAATATAATTAACTTTCATTTATCTTGTATTATATAAATTTTATGCCTTTTTTTTTCAGGTTTAGCAATATCTCATAGAACTTGTATTTCTACATGGCTGTAAATTTTCTTCATGTTTTGCAAAGGATAGGTATTTTTTCTACTTTTTAAGACAAATATTATATATTAAACTACTGCTTACAATAATAAAAAGAAAATTTATTTTATTATTAGAACTGATTATAAGAAAACAATCACTTCAATCCAGATTAAATAAAAATAATTTTATTTTTCCATTTTTGTGATTTTATGGCTATATATTTTTTTATGCAAATTTTTAAATAATTTTTACAAATAATGTTTATAATAAAAAATCAAATTTGAAATATTTATATAAAACAAGTATTCTTCTTAGAAGTGGTATGAGATACCACTTATAGCATTTATGTTATTACACTGTGATGTAACCATTGTGAATTAATCCAAAATTCTCAATAAAAATGGATTATTTTGATAGAGATAAGCAAATCATTGAAAAATATAGTAAATAGTGCAAGCAGTTCTAACATGCATTTGCTGACTATAATAAGACTTTAGTCAAAAGATGAAAGGTACTTATAGGTAATATAAAAATTGGGTTATTAAAGTATATTGTTAATGGCTACTATTACAGCTATATAACTGCAATCTAATTGTATTGTTTTTAAAATCTTGTGGAGATTTGAGTTTTAGGCTGTCAGCATGATAGACTAAAAGAAATGAGGTGGATACTTGATAAGATAAACATAAATTCTAAATGCTAATGAATAGTGATCATAATCCAATATCTAGTGTGAGAATGTGAATACAATATCATTACCAACTGATACATATTGATTGCTCAAACTTATAATAGATGATTCTGAAATAGATTGGGGAAAATGCTTCTATAAGTTTTACAAATTATTCAAGCTAACACAAAAAAATGAAGTTAACTGAGGTGCAAAGAATAATTTAAATAAATGTGCATATAATGCCCACTTTCTTGTATTAATCTATTTATCAAATTATCTGACAATACAAGAAATTATCAGATAAATAGAATGACATTGATACAAAAAGTATGCATTATTTGCTCCATATTTTTATTGTTAGTGACATAATACCAAGAATAATATGAAAAGTGATTTTTTTTTTATTTTAAGTGCATTTATGTGAATAACAGCATTTCTTTAGAATAAAAAATATTTTTTATTTGTAGTTTTATAGGCTCAATTTGATACCACTAGATGGCAGTAATGTAAAGAATATTAAATCCCATATAAAATTAAAAAATTTTTTTTTCAATATTTTATTTTACTATACTAATTTATACACTAAAAATGTACTGTCTTTGGGAATAGACATCTTTGCAAATTTTCAAGTAGTTCAGAAATAGGGAATTGGGTAAAAAATAGAATTATGAGATTTTCTACACAGACACATTATTTTGTGTATGACCAATAGTAAAAATATGTAATATACATTATTTTGTGTATAAACAGTAATAAAAATAACTAATAATAGCTATAATTGTGATAAATAAAACTGAATTTTCAAATACTTGCAACCTTTGATAAATATTTTTTACTCTAGATTTCAAAATTAGTAAATTTACAGAATTTTTACTGAAATTTTTTCATAAACAATATATAAAATACACAGAGGCAAAATTCTCCATATAGTAGTGCCACTCAGTGCAAGCCAGAGTAATCAGTGGATGTGGGAAAATGTCTGCATAAAATCCCTATTTAGTGGCTACTTATCCAATATCCCCAGACTAGTTTCTAGCTTGTGGCTTTCATCAGTGAGGAGTTTTAGATTTGAGAGTATTGCACCCAGATTTTGGAATCTAATTCAACCCACTAGAAGTCATCTTTTACCTTATTAGCTAACTATAAAACTTTGAATTCAAACTGAAAACACAATAATGTTTTTACTTCAAGCTCATTAGCTTGTATAGTTGTATAGATCTGATCTCAGTACAGTATCCATACTTTTTGATGTCATTGGTTCTATAATAACCATAGACACAATAATCCTATTGTGCAGGATTGATATTAAATTATTAAATATCACATGATCACTATTCTTTATGCTTATATGAGTTATTTACACAGAGGCAAAACTCTATACAGTAGCCATTCAGTGCAAGTCAGAGTTTTGAGTAAACAGTTTGCATAAGCATACAGAATGATGATCATGTGAAGTTTAGTGGCTTAATACCAATCCTTCCCAATAACATTAATTAAAGAACAAAACACCAAAAAGTATGGATGCTTAATTGAATTGAGATATATATGACTATACAAGCTAATGGTCTTGAATTGAAAACATTATTGTGTTTTTATTTGAACTCAAAGCTTTATAGTTAGCTAATAAGGTAAAAGGTGGCTGCTGGAGGGTTGCATTAGATACTAAAATATAGATGAACTTCTTTCAGATTCAAAGCTCCTCACTGGTGAAAGCCATAAGCTAGAAACTAGTCTGGGGATATTAGATGAATAGGCACTAGATAGGGATTTTATTCACAAACATTTCTGCATCAATTGATTACTATGACTTGCATTGAGTTGCATTACTGTGTGGAGTTTGTCTCTGTGTAAACAGCTTGTGTAAGCATAATGAATGGTGATCATGTAATGTTTAGTGGTTAATATATAAAATGCAAGTCATAATTATTTTTTTTGTAATTTAATAAATATGAAAGTTTCAACTACTGCAACTGTCATCTTCAGTTTCAATTTTTTTTATAGTGAGAGTAGCAAAAGTAAAAGTGATTACATTTTTGAAAGCATATGTATGGAAAAATTGAATTGTAACTTAGAAATATCACAAAATAATATCTCATTTGTTTTTATTACTGCAATTCCATATCACAGACATCAGATCATCTTTTCTCTCACTATGGATGCATTTTTGCAGTCAAGATTTATTCTTCAGATGAGATAGACATATGGAACACCTGAATCCTCCACACCCATGTCATGCAGAATAGGGATAGATTTCTATTTACTTTTAGTGAACAATCATTAGAGTTGTGGTTTTTATCAGTACATCTCATATTACCAAAAAATTGAAAACTACTGATTAGTTTGCTACCAGCTCTCACTTTCAATATGTATTTCTAAATAGAGTTTTTATAATCCTTTCTTCTGAGCCTACTATATAATATTAACATTTCTCTTTCTGTAATGTGTTTAAGACAGAAAAGTTGTATAGAATATAAATGATGTCACATGATATGCTCTCTGTAGTGATGCACATCTGTTCCAGTGTGTTTCACACTATAAGCTATGGTCCAGATGTTATTTGTAATATTTTATGAACAGCTTTTAAAAAAAAAAGTGAAATAACAGTATAAATTAAAAATAATTATGCCAATAGTTTCTTGGAAGGTCATATGAGATTTGAATGATTAAATAACAAGTTGGCACAACTGCTTGATTAAATTGGTTAATGGGACCACTAGTTGTTGAATTTATTGCTATGTCAGGAAATTAACTTTATTGATAGAAAAAATAATCATATAATCAGAAGATCATGTAATGTTCAAATATCTGGGTGGTATCATTTTACTTTCATCAGCAGGGAATTAGTTCCTGCTCTCTAGCTCTGAAGTCATCTACTCCACCACTGTGCTGCATTTCTCTGACCAATAGAAAATATCAGTGTTTCTCATTGGCTCTTTGAAACACTTTCAATTCAATTTCTACAATTACTTCAATCTAATTATAAAAATGAAAATATTGTTTACTTTTATTAACTGGACAATTATATTCATTGCATTGTTTCCTGTCCATGCAACAGTATAAGAATCACATATTATCTCTGTTATTTCCAGTGCTTCAATATCATATAACTTCCGAGAGTCATATTGTTCGATTAATTTTTATTGTATTGTTTAATTTAATTTTTATCCTATCAGTTCTTATTTTTTTGATGATATTATATTATGTATTACTTTATTATATATTTAATAAATTAAAGATAATACAAATACTGAGTAACTGGAAAAAAAGATTGAGAATAATGTATTTTTATATTTTTTTCATCTGTTGCCTTTGATGAATGCATTAAAGTTGTATTCAATATTTTTGGTATCATCTCCAAATATAAGGGCATTAGCTTTGCCCTGCATAATTCAAAAAAGTGCTACAGTATCAATCTCAACTGCATAATATTTTCAGATTGGTTCCAGGTGGACCTTTTGACATTTTAAATTATTTATGAATTTTCCACAAATAATGCCATTCAATTTTTTTCCTCTCTAGTTTATTGCAGTGATAGAATGTTAGATTCTAGAGCATAAGTTCTGTAGATTGATTCTAGTTATGACTTTTCCAGCATTTGAACATTTTATGAATTACAGGTAATAAAACCATTTGATAATGTTTGAAAGCATAATTTAATGTGATGATAGAGAATCAAATTGTGGGAATAAGGTTTTATAATCAATTCTACTTCTGATACATCCCATGCTTGAAATTCTTGTCAATTCCTAAACAACACACCCATTTGATTATTTTATTTTTTTCTTTATTATATTTCTGTGAAAACATTACCGGAGTTATATATTAAGGATACATTATTTTGTAAGATCACCATTTTCGTTTGAAAAACAGATGAGTATAATCAAATTTTATTAGCCCAAACCAAGTCAACAGCCTTTCTAGATTTCTTATACAGAAGAACAAAGCTTATTAAAGTTAAAGCTTATTGGTGTTTGCTCCACATTTAGCCTTTGGATAAAAGTGGATACATGTCAGTGTATGAGTAAAGTTTTTAGGTGTTTTTACATTAATCAAATGTTAGATGGTTCCGTGTAGATAGATATTCGTTTGCTGATCAATAATTCAAATAAGTAGTTGGACTACTATTGGCTAGCTAAATGAGTGAAAATTTTAAATTGGTTTAGAACTCAAAAAACATAAATGTATTACTGTCGGACTAATTTTTCATTTGAACATTCACCATCAATTATGTTTAAACTTTATTCGTTTTATCACCTATTCACAAGGTAATTTGAATATAGTTTCCGTTGTTTATTTATTTATTTTAACTAAATAAATGCAGAGTGTGCTGTTAAGTGATGAATTTGTCCAATCTATCATACTGATTGATTTTTTTGAGTTTACTACAGCTGTGCAACAGGTGAAGAAAGGAACTTCAGGTGCCCATCTAGGTTAGCCTAACATTTCCAACTACATTGGGAAACAGCTTGCCTTATGTGTAAGTACTGTGACATCCAGCTGTTCTGTGATAGCTTGCCTCATAACTGGGTATTATTTAATGGATTTCAGTTTAATATGAACTTGCCTTACTGCGTTAGCTATATAATGGACTGGGTGCATACTCTTATTTAGCACTGACTTCCAACTGGACTGACTCTTTATATTCAGATGCCCATCCATAATAAGAGCAACAGAACTCACTAGCATTATCACTCGTCCTATTTTTGCTATTGAATATATCTTATCAGTCTGTGGCAATGAATGCTCAATCTGATCAAGATAAAATGGATACTGAAACTATTCCATTAGTTGAAAGTAAATTGTGATATTTTTACATTTATAATTTATTCAGTAGTAATGTGTGTTAATTTTCAATGCCCCTAGCCTCTCTTCACAGCACAATTCTGAATAGAGATTTCAAGTTGCCTAATTTTCTTATGAGCAGGATAGGTGTTGTTTTTAGAAAAAAAATATTCATTTAAAGTGAACTGTATATATGCTGCAACATTGATCAATTTTACCAAGGTTATTTTGTGGTAATTGTTTTTCATTTGGTCTGATAAATGTAATGTCCTTACGTGTAACAGACTACACTTCAAGCTCAATGCCATTGCCTGTGATATAATTAAAACAAAATATTTATATTGCATGCACAATGAACTGTTGTAATATTTAATCTTTAGTTGTAAATCCAATGCTGTATATTTATTCATGACAGAATATATTTTTATGTATCTTTCTCAACCGTAGTGCACATAATCATACATTTGATGTAACTAGAAATATAAGTATATATTTACTATATACCTAGAAGATACTATTTGTATGCATTAACATATATAATCTATACTGCTTACGATCAGGGTTTGATTTAAGGATCGGCAACCTACTACAAATGCCAGAAATTTAAATAACCTAAAACTTCCTTCAATATTTATCCTATATGTGAAATAAAAAAAAAACTTTATCAAAATTGTTTTATTAGTTTTTTTTAGTTATAAGCTATAGTAAAATAATTCGTTCAAATCTTTTTTAAATTAGTGAACTGTTTGTTAAAATAGTACATGTAACATTCATTTATTCACTTCATAAAAGTCTTTATATCCTTCATAAAGCATTACATTTTTATTTCTGTATGTTTATTATTTCAGCAACAAATTTCATATCTAAATAGTCGACAAAATAAAAGAAAATGTATGTTTTGATTAATATTTACCACTAGTTTAAACACAATATATATATAAATAACAAGTGATAGCAGGTTACGTGAGTAACTTGTTTTTGTTTTTCATATATATATATACACACACAAAATCATTTAAAAAATCAAACATATAAGCTTGGCTCACTCCTGCTACGACTGGATCAATTTCTGTTTTACTGTTCTTATTTTTAAGTATTCACTATATGAAATAATGAAAGTATTTTTGGTTTATTTATTTAAATATATTTAAAATGGCTACCAGTGCATCATAGCATTATTAAATTGTTTCAATTTCATCAATGGTTTAAATGGGTTAGACTATAATTTTTTACTTTACTTATATGGATATAGAGTAGCAAATAATACTGAATTAGATTGAGCAGATGGCTAATAATTATGAGAGATCTGCAGGACCATATTAACATATTTCTAAAATGCTTGGTACTAATTTAGTATATGTTCCACCAACTGTATTGATCTGCATAGAAAAGCTAATGAATAAAGAGTAAAATATCTGCATTCACTCTTGAAGAGGGTATTAAAGACAACAATATACATAAATGCATGAAAGCAATCAACACTTAAACAATATCAATAACAATCAACAATCTCAATCTATTGTCAAGGCAACTTCCTTTAAACAATTTATGGCTTAATATGTTTACATAGACACTAAAGATTGCAACTTGTCTACAAAGAGTAAAATTATTAATTCAAAGATGTTTAAATAAATCTTATTATATATGCATTATAGCAGTCTAAAGTCATGAAATAAATTTGATATACAAATAAACTCAAACTTACATAAGTTACACAATTGGAAATGTTAATTTTATATATACGGCTAACTTTCAGCATCATGGAGCATGGTCTATATTAAACAATATTTATAAAATATGAAGCATGAGAAATAAAAATTCAAAAGTCATTTATTTCTTTTTTATCTAGACTACAAATATTTTTATTTCTTGAGTGCCATTTAAGCCAGAATATCTAAAAAATATGTATCATGCTAGATTCTTTTTTTTATTACATTTAAGCCTATGATGATCTACATATCAAAAATATAAATCCTATGATGAAATCTTAATTACTATGTTAGCAGAATTAATATTTATAATATATTATCAAATACTTGATTTTAATAATTATTACTTACATCTTATAAAATATAAATTAAATATGTAATTAGATGAATAAATGCATTGGTATGTGTGGATTGAAGTATCTTAACTGCAATTTATAAATTCAGATGAGAACCATTAATTGAGAAAAGAATGAATTTATTTACATAAATATAATTAATTTAATATAAAAACATTAAATAATGACAATAAATATATACATTAATAAATAATTCAGTACTTAGTATATGCATAATTTATAATTTAGCTAATCCATGTTTTCGACTAGTTTGATCAAAAATTAATAAGTAAAATAATCTGTTTATGTTGAATAAATTGATGTGGATGAAGAATATATCATAACCCTTACACATACACATATGTATTCACTTCACAGCAAAGACATGCATATTAATTCATACTTTTTAATCATTTATCTCAAGTTGTATCTTGCTTATAATATGTTACTTGTACACATATTATTTATAACGTTGGCAGAGACATTGTTATAAATTTTAAAATATTCATTTCTTAAATTATTTTTATATTTATTGCAAATTAAAATATTAATCTGTATTATAAATGTAAATAAATGATAAAAATCAAATGATAAACAATTATCCTAAATATATTAAATTTCCTAGAATAATTAATTACCTATTAATTGATATTACTTTTATATTGTGATATCATGTATAATACAGAAGCCAAACTTTTAAGTTTTAATAATAGAAATATAGGTGTTCCGAAATATATCTACATCTCTTTTATTGTCATATATATTTTATTTAATTTGAAAGTAAAATTACTACTCAGTTATCTTTTAATATAATTAAAATATGCATTAGTCTAATTAAAATATAATACATTTAAGAAAACACAATGTATGGGTAAGAGAACAGACAGGTGTTACTGACCTCATTGAAAAAATTAAAAGACTGAAGTGGAGTTGGGCTGGACATATTGATAGAAGAGATGACAATAGATGGACAATTTGAAATTTTAAACTGGATTCCAAGAGATTGTAAAAGACCCAGAAAGAGACCACATGTGAGATAGATGGATGAAATAAGAAAGTGTGCAGGGGTGATGTGGAGAAGAGAAGCTAAAGATAAGAAAAGATGGATTGAACTTGGAGAGACCTTCATCCTGCAGTGGATTGATAATGGTTGATGATGATGATGATGATATTTAAGAAGTTATATATTTGTTTAGTATTATTATTTTGAAATCAACTACTTGATTTACTTATAAATCATATGAGCAATTTTTTTTAAACTAGTGTTCATAATAAATAGTAAAAACATTTTACCTTTATTGTTATGTTTTTTTTATTGTGCACATTTTATTTTATCTGACGATGTTCTTCAATTTACCGACCCAATTTCCTGTAAATGAGTATCTAAATTACCAATTAATGAGTAGAATTTACAGTCCAATTTCCAGTTGTTTTTTAGTTATACTGAAAGTTGGAGATTTGTGATCTAGTTAAATGATATAGGGCCACAAAAAAGTTTTGATTACTCTCCATTTCATTTTGAGTTTTATAAAAAAAAAAAAAGGGGGTCTTCCTGGTGCTAATGATCTAACCTGCCATCAAATTAATGAATTCCAAATAAATAAAATATTTTTTGAATCTTTTATAAGAAAAGAAAAATAAGAATTCAAATTGACTGCTAAATTTGTTTTTGCTTTAATGTTCTTTATTGCGCAAGACTTTTTTTAAATTGATAATTATAAAGCTAGACCATAGTATTAAATACATTACATTTTTATACAATATTTAATTTTAAAATAATAATTAATTAATCATATTTAAGATTGTTATTAATAATAATTATTATTACTATAAATAAGTATATAAAATTGCTAATATAAATAAATGTTGAAATTGTTGGTATGTGTGTCAGCTTGCACTGATAAACTATCATATAAACTTCTGTTATTCAAACATTCTGATCTTGTGTTGAGGATTAATGTTTTACCCTCATATTCTATTACTGTATAACTGTTTGCATTGGGTTTTGCTAATATTCTGTCAGTAAGGAGATTAATGAAACTATTAGAATGATTTCATTAGTGATTTTTGTTTTCTATTAATTTTTATTGTTAATAAATATTTATTTACTTCACTAATGTATTAAACTAAAGCTGTCTCTATTAATTTATTTGCAATAAAAATAATATACTAGATAAAACACTATCAATTATTTAACAAATAAATATATCAATGATAAAATTAAATATTATATAATGAGCAAGAAGAGCTCTTAACAAGCTTTTCCAATTATCCCTATCCCCAGGCAAGTTTCTAGCTGTTGGTTGTCATCATTGAGGCACTAGGATATTTAGACATTAGATTTAATATCCTAGTACCTCACTGATGACAGCCAACAGCTAGACAACTATCTAGGGATAGAGATATTCAGAAAAGTTTGTTAAGAGCTATTCATGCCCATTATATAACATTTGTTGTACAAGTTATTAAATTAAGTCATGTGATGTATGACTTGATTTCCTTGCAAAAATTAAGTATGTATGTGGACATGCAAATCTGTAAAGGAAATCTGTATTTATTTTTGAATTTATGATGCCCATATGTTAAATTCACAGTGATTAGTTCTTTATCCATATTTTTTGCATGTATTGCATGTTTTTATTGCTAAAACATTATTTTATGCATTTTATTTAATATACTTTTGTAAAAATTCAAGAATATCATTTAAGAATAAATGCAGACATTTTTTATGGATTTTTATTTCTCTGTATGTTTTATTTGTCATCAATATATTTTATTAAATAATTGTTGCTGATTTTGTGAGTAAATTACTTTTATTGCAAAATATATTATTGTTCTGATTTTAATTAATATATTTTCATAATCACAAAGTCAATAATAAATGACACGTTTTGATTTTGATTAACTAGATTTTCTTTCACTTTATGCTTTAGTTCCTTCAAGTGAGTAGAGAATACATTATATTAGAACTATTTTTTTTTTTTCAGCACAGAAAATTTAAGAATAGCCGAGTAATTAAAAGTAATCTCCTTGTTAATACATAATCAAATATAAATTTCATCTTACTCCTATCTGTCAAAATTGATTCTAAAAATCAGAATGAACTTATAAATTATACATTTTGCTTATTCTTGATATGGAACTATTTTAATAGGTTCCTGTTTTTTTAATCTTATCCAACATACATTGAGAATTAAAATATAAATATGAAAAAATATTTTAGCACTATATTATCTTAATATTGTATATATTTATTAGTGAAATAGAAAAGAGTTTATTTCAAAATATTTTTATTATTTAAATGATTATATATCTGCATTTATTCACCTACACAAGTTAAATTTTAACATTAATGTTAAAATTGATGTTTTTGAAATGAAATGTTATTTGCAAAATATTCTAATAACGTATGCGAAAAATTTAAGTTATAACAAACTGTACAGCTTTTTGTTTTTTTTAATGCTAGTAATGGAAACTGTAAATTTTTCTAAAGTACAATAATAAAGTGAATTCATAACTCAGTGACATTTATTGTAGAATCCCATGTGCATTCTCATTTACTAAAAAAATATTTATGAATTAATTAATCGTAACTGAAAAAGAAGTAATTTCTAGTGAGTTATATATTGCAATCCTATCACAACCAGACATTAGCCAAAATATAAGACCACCCTCTCACACAATAGACATTAGAAATGTACACTTTGTTAAGCAATCCACATAGAACATGTTACAATTCAAGTTCAGATAAACATTATTTCTGGAGAAAACCCAAACAATTTTTTTAATAATTTTTTAATTATTAAATACCAATTTCATAATACATTACTGAAACATAACACATGCAAAAGAGATAAATGATCCCAAGATGGCATTTCATGCTGAACCAACACTCAAGTTGGCCCACACAATCTTTTACAGATATCTTCATCATTTGTTTAATATATAGAGATAGAAAATTACTATAGTTTAATTGACAGGTTTCAAATTTTCTGCAGTACAACATTGATACAAAACACTATGAAATTATATATTATTGACTGCTGCTGATTATTTATCAAACTAGACACTATCCCTAGTCCAAATATATACAAGTCTTTACTTAATGCATAATGTATTTGCAGTGGTATAGAGGTATCAACACCTGATTGATTTGCTCATATTGACAGTTTTGATAACATTTGCACAAGGTAGGGACTGTATCTACTTTTAACACATTGTGAAGGGGTGTAAAATCCCTGCACCACATTCAGAGTATCATAGCAGTATCTTTGGTTTCAACAACCTCTAAACATGACATGAAATTTTAGTTATAATATAGTTAAATAATAAGTAAATAACTCAGATTTTCTGTAACTGAACAGGAAGTAACTGATGAGTTATATCATATTAGCAATAGTATCATAATCATCCATAAGCCCAGAAGACAGACCACCTTCTGACATCATAGATACATTAGAAACATACACTTTGTAAAGCAATCCATATTGCACATGTTACAATTCAACTTCATATACACCCTATTTTTAGAGAAACTTCAAACTTAATTATTTTTTATCTATTAAATACAATTTCATAACACATTGCTGATCATATGATCAAAGTCATGAGAAAAAAATAAATGATCCCCAAGATTTGTGCTGAAATGGCACTCATCAGTTGGCCCAGATCACAATTTTTTACACATATCTTCATCATTTGTTTATTATATGTATAGCTAGAAAATTACTAGTTTAATCGGCATGTTTCAAAATATGTACTTTGGGGATCTTTTTTTGTGTCAATGTGTCTTTGATCATATGTTTCAGTAATGTGTTATGCAACTATATTTAATAAAAAATTATAAAAAAATTAAATATGGGATTGTTCTAGAAATAATGTGTACATGATGTTGAATTGTAAAATGTGATATATGGATTGTTTGATAAAGTGTATACTTCTAATATATCTATGATGACAGAGGTTGGTCTGATTTCTGGCCTGATAAATGGTTGTGATATGTTGCAAACATGACATAACTCATTGGAAACTTCAGTTACTTCCCTGTTAAGTTTCATATAATCTGAGTTATTTATTTACATATATTATAACTGAATTTTCATTTCATATTTAGAGGTTGTTGAAAATAAAACTCTGCTTTGATTCTGTGAATATAGTACTGTGGTTGTTCACCCCTCCACAAGTGTTAAAAGTGGATACTATTATGAAAATTATCAAGCTGTTAACACGGGCAAGCAATTCAGGTGTTGATATCTCTGTATCACTGCAAATAAATTATCCATTAAATAGGACTTAAAATAAATAAATAAATTTATATATTTGGGCTGAGTAAATAAGGGTATATATTTGGGCTGGGGATGGTATTTGGTATAATGAATGTTTGGTAACAGTTGTTGGTATATTTTGATAAAGTAGTTTGTGTCAGTGTTGTGCTGTAGAGGATTTGAACCTGTTAATTAAACTGTAGTAATTGACTATTGAGTTATGTACTGAAAAGTTGATGAAAATGAATGTGGGAGATTGTAGTCTGGGCCAGCTGATGAGTGCTGGTTCAGCATGAAATGTGCAACTTGGGGATCATTTGCTCTTTCACATGCCTTTGATCATATGTTTCAGTGATGCATGATGGAATTGGTTTTTAATAATAAAAAAAAAAGAAAAAAGAGGAAAAATGTATTTTAAAAAAAGAATTAAGTTTGGTATCTCTCTGGTCATTATTGTATTTATCTGAAATGGATGGCGTCGGAGTTGTGAGTGGAGGGAGTTTGACAGTGGTAAATGAAAATGTAACAATCTCTCTAAAAATGGTGTGTATATGAAATTGAATTGTATCATGTACTATATCGATTATTTGACAAAGTGTATGTTTCTAATTATTTATGGTCTGAGAGATTGCTCCGACTTCTAGGTTGATGGATGGTTGTGATACGATTGCAACGTCATATAATTCACTGGAAGTTTTAGTTACTTTCTGTTTAGTTACATATAACCTGAATTAATTAAGCATTTAAACATTTTTAAATCAACTGTATTGACTTTAATTTCTAATATAAAATTGTTTCAACTTAAAAAATAAAGTAAGAAAAAGATAGCTTCATTAATAAATCTTTTTCTACCAATTTGTTAATTTATTAATTTTTTTTTCAATTTTTTTTTTGGTTTTTATAAATCATCTTCTCTATTTTACCCTAAAAAAAATCAGACCATTCCTGTATGTATACAATTTGGAATCAGTCAACATTTTAGGTGAACTAGATATAAACATGTGAAATAATTGAATTTCTATTTTAGATATATTTAAATTTAAGCATATGTATTTATATTTTAGATATATTTAAAATTTCCATTCTATCACCCATTTGTAAAATAGATAAACAAAGATATTTGAAGAGACACAGCCCCAAGGTATGCATTACATACTGAATCAGCATTTATCAGTTAACCTCCATCACAATCTTTTGTGTGTCTTCATCATTTGTGCAATATTTATAGATAATAAATTATTACAGTTTGAGTTATAAGCATCAAAGATTCTGTACTCACAACATTAATTCCAGCTACATCTATCAAACTTTAATGGTTTTTCTTCTCACCATATTTTGCCTCCTAGTATAAGCTTTAGTAATCAGTATGTAGATGGTAGTGCTTATTAAATCCCCATCCAGTGAAATTCCAGCCAAGTTTTTATCTTTTGGCTGTCATTAGCAGGTCTGTCAATTAATGGAACCCAGATCTTTTGTATCTAATGCATCTTTTTTTAGTAGCTCATCTTTCATTTGTTTCACAATCAAACTATCAGCTCATATTGAAAAACATGTTAATGTTTTCATTCTACGCAATTTCTCTATATAGATACATAAATCTGAAACCACTTTAGTATCCATATGTTGTGATGGCTTTAGTTTTTTTTAATGACTATAGTCACCTTCATTTCTTGACTGAGTTTAGTATATTACCAATAATACATCTCATGAGTAAAAAATAATTTTCCATTGAACAATGTGAAGTAAGCAAGAGTCAGATGATGTCTTTATTGATTAATGATTATTATCTATCATTAACCTAGAGATTATCTCCAGACCAGATATATATTTTAAATGACTGTGCTTTTATAAAGACATTAATATTAGAATTTCCATTCCTTTGTGCAATACATTTCAAGATTAAATTAATACAAGTTTTTTTTTTTTTTTTAATATTGATTTATATATGTTAAAACATATTGTTTTCAATTCCTGCCAACACTATGTAAAGATAACATAAAACTCTAATAAAGACAAATTGAAGTTTATGTATTTATAAATATTATCTAAAATGTCTGCAATGTGAGTAAAGATCCTTAAATGCATTTTTAAAATTAATATAAATACCAGTTTTTTATCAGCTCAAAATTATATAAATGTATAGTTATGTAAAAGAATACATGATATAATTTTTCTTGTACGAATATATTTCCATATTTGTGTTAGGTAAATTATATATCATCAAAATTAAAAATTATAGTTAGAGAGAGAAACTCCTAATTTAAATATGATGCAATATTGTCAATGCTGTGATAAAATAAACATAAAAATAAATTATTTTCACTCATTTCTTAAGTTTTATATGGTGATGTGATGTACTGTGATTTCTCCTTATACAGAGTCAGGAATCTCTCAGTGACTATGTCTAGAGAAACATGTAAGCCACTTTACCTTTCCTTTCCATTCCCTGCCCTAATTTTTTATCATATTATTCTCTATCCTGCTCCATCCCATTTCCACAATATAATCTTTGTCAACTCCATGGCCTTTGCATCTAAATCCCCCTTACCTTTTCCTTTACCCAGAATAAAAACCAATAACCCACTTTCTGCATAATCACTTTGTTTATATTTATTCTTCCACAACTTGATTATTTGTACCCTTTCTGCTTTTCAGGCATTTACAATCAATTAACAGATGCCTAATATTTTCTATACCTTCCTTATACAACTTGAAGACTAAATCATCCACATTTTCCCATTTATGTGTATATTCCCTTGTTGCTAAAAATCTCATTCAAGCCTTAAACAGTAAACTACTTTCCTTGCTATTTTCATAAATTATCTCCACCCACATGTTTAAACTCTTTTTACACTCCATACTAGTTCCCCATCTCTCCAACTCCCTATTCTTTATTAATGCATCTATTCTTCTATCCAATTCCTTGCCACTATAACACTCAACAATTCTCCTAACACAATCATCCCATCTTTTATATAAGTATACTGACATAAATTCTTTATCCAAATCTTCTGCACACCATACTTTCTCATCCATCTAGTTGCATGCCCTTTACTCATAATCCAATTAAATATTACTTTGACTATTCTCTTACTATCCACAAACTGCAATCTATTGAACATTTTCATAGATTCCCAAACAGACTGTAGTGCCATCTAGCATGAAAAAATCAATCAACATTAATATTTTTGTCTTGATTTCTTCAGCTAAATTTCAAATTATTTGGTGCTGTTTTTCTTACATATATGCTTAATTTGTTTTCTATTTACAAAGCCATTAAATTCTGCATTTGTAAGTTAGATTGTAAGTCAATATGAGTGAGACTGCATGAACACAGATTTGAATTTCACACATGGCAGAATTGTAGTCTGTTTATATGACCATATATGAATTTAGAAATGAGATGAGATTTACTTGTTACTTGTTGCACCACTGTTAAATAAAATAATATTAATTGAATTGATTTATTGCTTGAGAGTTCATAAGAAATTTGACTCTGGAAGTAAGAGAACTGAATTTGATTCCAGGACTTTATATTTTATAATCTGATATCTTACTGCTGAACTAAACTGTACATTGTATTGCATTATCAATACATTTTAAGTTGGGAATTTGTGCTTTGCAAAAAAATAAAAAAGAATAAATAATAAAAATAAAAAGATTACTAAAACCAATAGTAAGAATAACATTACAACAGGTTCCAAACAAATATCCCTGATTTATGGAACCCTAAAAAATGCTACATGAAGTGAACAAGAGGAAGAAATTCAGGAAGATAAAAAAGATAAAGTTGTACCCAGCAAAATGTTTTTTGGCTCACAAAATACTGTACAAAATATGTTTTTAATATCTTCTAATGATAATGCTGTTTTAGACCGAATTTAGCTATTGGAACTCTTGAAAATAAAGCAAAAAATTAAAAGTAAACATGAAAACAAAACAAACTGGTGAAAATTCCAATATTTTATTAATAATAACAATACAAAATTTATAGACTTTAGCTCTATCAAGCAAATGATGAAACTAGCAAGCCTAAATACATTTCTTTTGGTAAATTAATTGACTATTGGCCTAAAATATTTCCAAACAATCTTTCTCCTACTACATTGATGTTAACTCTATAAAATATTATGATGTATCTGACAATTAATTAATACTATCCTATTCCAATTATTTAAAAGAACAACATAAATATAACTTAGTTAAAAACATTAAATTTACGAATATTTTTCTACAAGATGTTTTATAGCATTGAAAACACTTCTCTAAATAATAGTAAGAAGAAGCAGAGATTACATTACCAGTTGTATACAGCTTTATCATGTAGGCTCCATCTAACTTTATAGAAGAAGTTTTACAAAACAATATAATAAACATTACTCAAGTAAAAAAGGTATCCAGAGACCTTACTTCAAATATAAATTAGAAATTACCACAAATTCTTAAAAGATCACATTAAAAATGAAATGGTCATTCACCAGATGAATTTCTGGATCATACGAGAGATACCCAAAAGTAACCAGAAATTTATAATAAAACGTTTATTTTTAAGTGTTATAATTTGATGCAATACATTGGTCTAAATGTGTTTTTCATTTTTCAAAATAATATGGAAATCCTTGCAATGTGATGCTTTTTAATGCCTGCAGGCTTTTTTCTCACTACTTCTAAGTCTGAAAAAAAAAATAGACATTTTTTTCATTTGAGAGATTAAAAAAAATTGCATGAAGTGAGATTGAGTGAATGTGACTGATAGATAAGCTGGTCATGCTGAATTTAATTAAAAAGTGATTTCACACTCAAGGCTTTGAGAGATGACACCTTGTTGGAGTGAAGCTTACTCTTTTCTTTGCCACAAACAGGACATTTATGTTTAACTGCATCATGTGAAGGTTTCAGAACTTGCCAATAAAATGCCTGAACATTATGAACTAAATCAGAAAGAAAAATGCTGTTTGCATAAACAAAATCGGCATTGTTTTGGCTTTGATTTAACTTGCCATGCTTTTTAGGGATATGGTTAATTTAACCTTTCAATTAAACCACTCACAAACTTATGTTTCATGATTCTGTTTCAAGCATTACTACTGTTTTTCCTGTTATTTTATGTAAATGAAAACAGAATTTCACATTATTTGAACTTTTCAATCATTATAAAAATCAACAAATATACAAAATGCACTTTACAAAAAAAATGCTACGTGGACCCATGATTTCACGTGGTGATGTCATTTGGCAGATTGATGCAGAAGTATTTTTGCAAGAAGTGAGTAACAGCATATGGATATATTACAACAGGTGTGCATTCCAGAGAACCATTCCAGTTGTTTTTGGCTGCTCCTTTGTATTTTATATGGTAGATTTCTTTTACTGTTAGTATTAAAGGCAACAACCCCTATTCTTTAAATGATCCAGATTCTTGGTCATATTATAATTCAATACAGTGCTGGAAATTATAATAGTTGTGGCAAAATAGATGTGTGATAATTTATGCAGTAATATGCAGATCACCACTCCATGGGTTGTAGTAGTCTTTAAAAATAGCCTGCTTACTTTGAATGTAAGTTATCACATTAGCAATAACACTCCACCTGCAGTGCAATTTGTAAATATTATCTATCTGGAATATGATGAAGCACAGACCAATCAAGATTTCAGTACCAGTGAGACTTGGATAGGTGCACCATTTGAAGATAGCAATTTTGCGAATCTGTGCTCAAAATTACTTATACACTCAATCCAAGCTATACATGAATCTGAATAAAATAATGCAGTGAATTGTGTCCTATCTTTCAACTAAGATACCATATATAAAAATTTTCTAAAACTAAAAGTAAAACTTATTGGGAAACACCTGATTAAGTTATATTCTTTGCCTAAGAAAATAGTAAGAGAGCTTCAGTATTCTACTCAAATACCAAATACACAAGCAAAGAAATATCACTCCAACATTTAAAAAATGTAATATGCCAAATATTCTCCTATATTTACAATTTAAAAAGAGATGTATAGATGAAAAAAATTTTTTAGCGAGTAAAGAAGTAAGTAAGTGTAATGTATATATAATGTAGATGTAAAAAAGAAGTATTGATAAATGAAAAGAAAATGTTATTGTTTTTTTATGATAAGAATAGATGCATTGTGGTTTTAATCTCTTTGTTCTCTATATGATTCATAAGTTGGCTATTAGATTATGTGAGAATCTGTAGATGGCATCTGATGTAAGCATGTAAGATTTACATTTTTTGATTAGTGCTGCAGCATTGCTTGTCTTGGCTGTGAAGATTAGAGAATCTCATACTTGTGTGACTCAGGCCAGAGAGTTCTATTATGGTTTAAATTTCAAATCTGGGCTGCTGGGTCGCTCATCTCTGGCATCTGGATGGCAGAATCTGGTGCTTGGAAGGTCTCACAAGTCTGGGTTTTGGTGGGGATTAGTTAGGGCATTGGATGAGAGAGTCTGAGCTTTGGAAATACCCCATGGCCTGGTTCCTAGTCCTTAGCGCGGGGGTGGGTGGGTGGGTGCTGCAGGGATTAGTATGGGTTTTCACATTCTCATCTTCTGGATGGTGGAGTTGATGTGATTCTTGGTAGCTGTGATCTATCTAGTTGCCATTAAGGTCAGGGGTTACTTAGTAAACTATGAGAGAAGCTATGAATGGCAAGATATATGCATATACAATTTAAGGTTTTTCTGTTCACTCAGTAAATCAAGTTCTGCATTGTAAATCTTGTATATCAGTACATATAACATGTAAATTCAAAGATCAATATTATGTTAATAAATCATATTTTGAGAAAAAAAACAAGGATATATGCATTTTTATATTTTTATTTTATTTTTAATTGTATTGATAATTATAAAGATGTAAATATGCATTTTGTGAATTCTTGAAAATAACTACAAATAAAAATGGTCGAAACGTTGGATGTTTAAACAAATATATATATATATATGGTGATGGAAAAAGTAAAGTTTTTGGCAAGAAAAAAAGGAGAGTGTATATTTTTTGATTGGATTTAGTGAAAAAGAACATTATATTATTAAAAACTATTATAACTATGCACAATCAACTCCTTCTTATGCCTTTGATATTGTATATTGTTGAAAGAAATTACACTTCTATCTAGCACCAATGTGAATAATGAACTTATTAACACTAAAAGCATTTAATTACTGTCAGATCTCTATTAATTATGATAGACAACTTCCTCAAAATAATTATATTTTAAAGTAACAAACTCTTGAGGAAATAATGGTTTTATATTCACATACCTCATTAGCAGTTGATCTTATTCCAGCTAATATTTACAGCATCTAAATTATATTATCTTCCATCCCATGCATATGTTATAATCAACTTTGTTTATGTGAATATTAGATATCTAATCTTCCTATTAAAGTGATTTTTCTTGCTTTAAGACAAAAAAAAATCAAATGTTTTATATCTGTCAGTAAACGACTTGTGCCTCGTCACACTCGTCAAACTATTATTTTAGTACAAGAATCAATATTGCTTGCAAAAGGCAATAAATTAACAAATTATGGTATACGCCAAGTTGACTTCCATGCCACTTTCAATCTGGTAAGCTGGGCATATTTGTTTAACACATTAAGTAAACTTATGTTTAGCCACACATATATGATTGCTGCAATAAAAATTACCTTATCAATAGATATGTTTAGGTTTAAAAATTACACACACTTTTTTTTACCTTTTAAGTGAGTTAAGGTAATACACAGGATTCACCAATTGCATCACTATTATTTGCAAAATAATCCCCATGATCAAAGAAATTGTGCAATGCACAGAAAATTTGTTTCTTCTTATATTGAAAGTACTGTTAAAGAGATGTTCTTTATTGATGATATCATGCTACTTTTGAAAGGCCTTTGGAATAGTCTCTTATCTTTCATATTCTGAACAAATTCCATGCACTAACAGAATTTATAATATAAGTTTGTAAGTCATCCATACAACAGTTATCTATGAATTGTAAACCACTGTCAATTTTTTACAGGAATCTATTTATCTTTTCTTGGAATTTCAGTTACTTCAACATCTTATCATCAGCAGGTTCAATGCAAAAATAAACGTCTATTCTATAGTAAAAGTTTGTGTTGTTAACACTATTTTGGGTAATATACTTGCTTACTACAGTCCATGGATTTCAGGATTACTGTTAGAAATCTTATGTCTATAAAATCATACACCTAGGTATCAGCATCACATCTATCAATTACAACTGTTTTTCTGTTTGATCTTAATCTAGTATTGACTCCATCATTTCTTTCTATATAAGGGCTAAAATATACATTGTAACTGTATTTAGACCAATTCTAATAGCCCTCTTGCACTTATTATAGCCAGCCCCTTTTTCCTGATCATTCCATGGGTCATGCAGATCTATTAGACCATTGTAATATCAAATTTTTAGTTAGTGTCTCATTTAGAGATTTGGGAAAAAATTAAATATCCTAACATCTACAGTCAACCTTGTCAAATGCCAATGTTTTAACGAAATTCCAAACTGTGGACTCCTCAGTCATGGTTTAAATTTTTTTTTAAGTTATTATTAAATATTCCTACCAAAATATTTCTTATTAATTGATTTAAATTGAATCTTGAATTCCACAGTATCTTGTATAACAATCATCCAGAATATATGATACATATCTTTCATACTTGTCCATATTTTGCATTCTTACATTTTTATTTTTGTATTTCCCAAGTCATGTAATTAATCATAAGCATTTGCTTAAAAAAATAATTTCTTCCATCCCTGTAATTCCATTATAATTATTCAAACTCTTGAACTATGTGGCTTTCTCACTGTTGTAAAATTTTTGATAACAATACTTTGCAGAGGCAAAACTCTTCATACATTAGCACCACTCAATGCAAGCCAAAGTAATCAATGGATATAGGAAGGTTTGTGTGTAAAATTTGTACTCATCCAATATCCCCAAACTAGTCTTTAGCTTGTGGTTTTCATCAGTGATGAACCTTGGATCTGAGAATATTGCTCCTCACTGAAGAAAGTCACAAGCTAGAAATTAGTCTGAGAATATTGGATGAATAAGCATTAGATAGGAATTTTATGCACTAGCCTTACTGCATCCATTGATTATCCTGGCTTGTACTGAGTGGTGTTACTGTATGGAGAGTTTTGCTTCTGTGGAAAACAGTTTGTGTAAGCATAAAGCATGGTGATTATGTGATGTTTGATGGTTTAACAATACACTTTCTTAAAAAAATAATAGAAAGTGATATAATAAATACTTATCTGTTATTAATGAAGTTTATTTTATAAATAAATAAAAATGTTCAATTTTTTTTATATATAATATGAATCTTTGATATAGTGAAGAATATTGTGTGCTGTTTTGCAACGTAAATATATACGTTTTGGCAGCTTGAAATGGAGATAGAAATAGGACGAGATAAATAATAAAATCCTGTAATGAAAATGTAGATGAATTATTGACTCTGAAATATTACTTTTAAATCTTTTTATTTTTGGCAGAAGAGGGATGGGGGTGGTATGGCAATTGTTCAATTCACCCTAAAAAATATTTTTGAATTATAAACACTTTGATTTGATTTAGAGAGAGGACATAGGAACTGCAACATTTTCACATCAACGATATCATCTTTAAAGAACTTTGATTCCTGATACTGTTTTTGATATGTCAATATTAATGATTTATTTGGAAATTAAGATTAAATGGAAGTGAATAAACGAATAAATAATTTTCAAGTATTGAAAAAAAATTACAGAAAAATTACTAGTCTATTTATATGTGCGAACATGTTAACAGCAATGTCAAGCTATTTTATATATGTAAAAATTAAATGATAATTGCTCGGAAATCATGTGACATTGGCGTCCTCTATTGGCATATTGAGTATTTAACCTTGTCATTTAGTTTGTTTGAACTTTGTTTTATGTTATTCAGAGGAGAATTGATTCTATAGTTTTTAGCATTTGAGTCTATCACTCTATAAAATAAGCTAAACAGGGCCCACATCCTCTCTCACAAATTAACACTATGTAACAGATGATAATGATTTACTGTTAAACAAATAATTCAAAAACTTTTATCCAACATTTCTGTATGGCGTTTTTTTTTTCATATGTCATAGCATTGGCCGTGAAGCGAACCTGCTAACCCGAGACAACTGCTTGTAAGGCAGCTGTGCTGACCACTTTACCACCAACGCTTGACAAGACAGTGACTTCAATGGAAATTTGTTGTTATATAAGTGTCACACATTGAAGCTCACATTCCTAGGACCACGGTCCAGTTCTGTTGCATCTGGTGTTCAAACTTCTTACAAAATCCAAAACCAATAAATCAATCAATTATTTTATTATATAAGATAAAAACAAAAACAGCTTTTTAAATTAGCATGTGCAATACAAAGTCCTCTCAAACGCTTTATATATAGAAACAGTCAAGAAGACAGTACTCTCCAAATTTGCATTCGTGGGTAGTGAAAATTGTCTGAGTTAATTTCACTCTTTTTTAATTAATTAAAAAGACTTAAGATACCCATTTACCAACGACTGTCACATTGTTAGCTAAATTGGCTATGGATTAGTTATGTGACAGAAAAAATCTTAAGCCTGTTGGAAAAAAAATTCAAGTTACCCAGCCTGAAATTGAACTCAGGTGATAGTGTAATAGGTGGACACATTGCTGTTGTATATAAATCATTTTCATTATTGTAAAATAATATTTATATGCAGGGCAAAAGACTTTCTACCAACTAGAAAAATGGAATTCTCACCATTTGCAGGATGGAGAGAACTGGAATGTTTCCTATTCTTTTTTTCCTCTTTTAGAATTCTTTAATATCTATCTACTGATCAATATTTAATGATAAGTTAGATTTGCTATTTCCAGTTTCTTCAAAATAAATTCACAATCATTATAGGTAAAAGTATACTTTACCAATTAATTTTTTTTCAGATATTATGTATAGAAATTGCATTACCATCATACCACAAAGCCTTTGGCCATCATTATATTTACATGTGTATTGTAAAGTATTTATTTTTCATGCCAATAGATATTTTCACCTGTACCCAACTCATAGTAACACATTTTATTTTCTGAATACAAAAGTTGTTAACTTTGCAACTTTATAAAATTTTATTACAGTTAGTAAGCTGCATACAATAAAATGGAAATATATATATATGTGTGTGTGTGTTAAATTATATTATTTTTATAATCACAAAGATTACATAGTAGATGATAAACTATTTCCATCATTTAGTATAATTTTTAGAAAATTCAAACTTTATTTAAGCTTTTAAATACATTTAACTGTTAGCAAAAACACTTTTGCCTTCTTTGAGTGTTATCTGATCAGTGGTAGCACTAACATGGGAATTGAACTAGTGATTTTTATATTTATGAATAGTGAATTGAAGATGGTCCACTAATCAACTATGCTATTTTTCAAAGGCAAGAAGTTAAGAGATTATATCCATGTAAACAAAGATAACTTTTTACTTTTTTTTTTTTACTAAAAAAAAGATCAATTACTAATTGAAAAACCCTAGTCTACACAAGTTTTTCTTTATTAATAATGGCTCTTTTGCCCTAGACAGTCTGGGTTTGAAATAGAAGATCATCTCCGAATCTCCTTTTCATTTAAATCTGAGACAAAAGAGCTGTTATATGGGTTAATAGATAAAAACTTGTTTAACTTCAGGTAATCAAAGGTTTCCTAGCAACATCAAATAGTAAAACGTTATATGTGTTAATATGGGTATAATCTCTTAATTTCTATTGTTTATTATATTAACATCTATAAGAATATTTAATTCAACATATATAGCCTCACTGATTAAAGTATCACTATAAATTCAATATTCAGGAATCTAAGGGTTATTGGTTTAATTCTCATTCTAGTACAGTCAATGATCGGCCAACGAAGATGAAGGAGAAAAGGAAATTATATCACTCAAAATGTTTTACATACTAGTTTGTCTGTTATTACTAACAGTTAAGAATACGTGAAAGTTGAAATGAAATAGACAACATATAATTAACCAAAAAAAAATATCTCCCTTATAAACTTTCAGACAGATATTAAGATTACATAAATTGAAATCCTGGTAATCATAATTTTTCATTTTGAAAAAAAATATTGCTATAAATTAATTGTAAATAAATTTATTGTCTTAATATAGAGATTACATTTTTAAATTCTAGAATATTTGTTTTTTTAAAATTGTGTGCTGAAGGAGTATTGACTGCTTATTACATGTGCATATAAATATTATTATAATCCAGATGTGCTTACACAAAATCAGTAATAATATAAAATATAAATAATCAGATGGTTTACTGGTTAGGAGTTCATAAGTTTGAGTAATTAACTATTCAAATAACATTTAATAATCCATCCAATTACGTCATCAGTAATATATACTCACCAATCTTGATATCATTGTAAAACAATCAGCTTCAATTCAGAGCATGACTCACAATACCAAACTTCAGCCAGCTGCAGAGCCAATCAAAACAATTCTTACAATGTAATGAGCAATTTCATATATATATATCAAGAATGCATAAGTTTGAGTTTTCTTGAAACACTTTTAAATTATTAAACTTTTAAACATTACAGCAACAATAGCTTAAGACAGAGATGAAATCAACAGAAACTATAAATGTTTAATTCAGTACAGTGCATAGTTCACTGTGAAGGAAAATGAAAAATACTGCAAATTTAAGTATTGGTGGCCTAGTGGTCAGCATAGCTACCTTCCAAGCAGCTGGCCTGGGTTTGCTTCTTAGTCAACACATTTGACATGAAAAAAAGAAAAAAAATACTGCAAATTAACTACAGTTTAGAATTGCCTTTGATTGGGTAGTTTATATTCATAGCACTAAATAATGTCAAATTTGTAAGTGAGGGAGAGGAAACAGACAATGAATATATAAAAGATCAGTGATATTTAAATTGATAGATTTGCATATTTCACTTGCAAGATAAAGCAACACATGTTTTTTTTATTAAATAAGTGTTGTGCACATTAAATCTCACCTCCTTAAATTTTCTTTTTAGCTCATTACACTCAGTGCAAACTATTTTGATATTAAATGGGTTAAAGATGTGACCAGAATTGAGTTCGTATTTGAGGAACTCCGATTTTATATTGGTATCTGTTTTGTGTGATTGTATATATATATATTGTGCTAACCTAATGATATTATTGGCATGGAATTTACCATAATAAATTGCATTGCATGTGGGTGTGTTACAACTGATTTTGTGGATGATCTGAAGGGTGTAGTCCAGAGGAAACTTGTCTTTAGTATTGTTTAATAACTGATTTCTATATTAATTAATATTTAGGATTTTATTATTTGTGCATGATTTCAATTTTGCTGTGTCATTTTTGATGCCATATTTGATAATGTTAGAGTACTTCATTATTATTTTATGGATTAAAATTTGTGTATTCTTGAGATTAGTATTTAATATATGTTTGGAATTTGTTCAGTACATTGGAAGAATTGATTAGTTGGTTGAAGATTGGAATTGCAAACCATGATACAATTGATCTGGATTTAGGCTGATTGTTTTAGTTTGGTATCAGAGTTAGTGTTTATTGCTGATGATTTGATTGTCTAAGTTGTTAAACATTGAATAATTAATTTAAATTGTTATAAATATGAAAGAGAGTCATAAATTGTCTGCCTTCTGGTGATAGAATTTATTTTCATCAACTTTCAAAAAGACACATCATTTTTTGATAGCAATACATTTTAATTAGCTGTCAACAACCTTTTCTATTCTCCTATTAAAATTGTTTTTGGCTGAGTTTCAAGCCATTTTTTATAATATCTTTGACACTTCATCAAGTGTGAATCTTCATCCTTGTAGGCCTTCTTTCAGGATATAAAATAGATGATAGTGCAATGGGATAAGATCAGGACTATAAGCAGGATGCTCCAACATCTTAAAACAAAGTTTATAGGACAGTGTTCCAATGTACCTTATCATTCAACAACACAATACCCTTGGATAGCACTTATCTGCAGTACAAATTTTAGGCTTAACTTTTCTATAAAGAGAAAATCTATATATTAATATATTTGATGATACATAAGGTTTATTGAATGCTGAAGATTAACAAGGAATAGATTATTGGGAAACAGAGGTACTGAAAGCTGTTATAAATAATATATGTATATTGGACATATAGATGTTTCTTTAGTGACTGAATCAGAAATAGATTTATTAACTGGTATATTTTTAGTTAATATATATTTATTAACTGTCATGCTCCCCCTCCTCACATGGTTTAATGCAGTAGTAAAGTGATAAAGTTGAGAGTCTAAAAGTCTATGGATTGTATCTTAACTCTATTACTTCATATACTCAAAAATTGTACAATCTCTTAAATAATAAATCATTTGATTTCTTATTTAACTGATATTTTAATTATAAAAGAGATATTAAAGCTAACTCCCGTGTTTAGTATAAAATTGTTAATAATAAAAATTAAAATATAATGAAATTAAAATTACATCACTAGCCAGGAGTTAAAAAAGATATATATATATATTTAACTTTAATTCTTATATGAGAAACCTTTTCCCCTGATGGTTGGTGTTTGAACTTTTTCTTGGTCATTTATAAATATGCTTTTTTATAACAGAATACTTTCTCTATACTGTGCGCAAAATCTTCGATAAATATCAGCAGCACACATAATCTTAGTCAGCAAAAAATGAACCTTAGCATAATGCTTTTTTTCATGCAAATCATGCAGGGCAGCCATTGGTTTCAGGCAGTAACATTTGTCCTGACATAATATGTTTAAAACTAAAGCAGTGACAAGAAGAATAGCGACCTTGTATGGAAAACACTGATAAGACAGTACAGCCAATAGAAGTGTTTGTATAATCAGTGATAACATGCAACTTACCCTTATAGGCTTGTACATATGTAAATTATATATGTATGCATATATGAGAGTATATAAGTATGTATTTGACTGAATACTTTTATTATATATTATATGTGTATAAAATCATCATCATTTTCAGTACTTATTGAATGACTGAAACATTAAGACATCTTCAAGATTAATGCACTTTCTCTGATCCATAACTGAAACATTAAGACATCTTCAAGATTAATGCACTTTCTCTGATCCATAATTTCATCCTCCCCATATCATTTCTATTTATTTTTTATTTCACCCATCAAATCTTATGTAGCTATTCTAACCTCAGGTCAATTCCAGTTTTTACAATTCTGGTGCTCAAGCTTCTTGTGAGCTCTTAAGCAATGAAGCTGTTCAATTATTTTTTATTTTGCTTCATGTAGTCTCCTTTTAGATTTTTGACAATCCTTGAAATTTGGTTTACATGTTCAGCTGCCTATCTTCAACTTTTCATTTACTGATATATTTTCTAGTATAGCATTCAGCCTAGATCCATTTCAGCCCTTTAATTCTCTCTTATTGACACCAATATCTTTCTTCTTTCACCGCACATTTCACTCTTAATTATATTTTCTTGTTTGTAATATATCTCTCTCCATAATTATTGTCTGATCTAGAGTTTCTGTATTGTGCTTTTATTAAGTATTTAAGTTCAGCTCCATATGTAATCATGGGTAACATAATATATTTATTAAAAATATTCTCTTTATACATGTAAGCATATTTTCTTTTAATGCTATGTTGTTTTTATCAAAAACATCCAATTTTCATTTTGAAACAGGTAAAACTCTCCATACAGTAATGCCACTCAGTGTAAGCCAGACTAATTAGTGGATGCCAGAAGGCTTGTGCATAAAATCCCTATCTAGTGTTTACTCATCCAATATTCCCAGACTAACTTTCATCAGTGAGGAGCTTTGAGTCTGAGAGCACTGCACCTTCTGGCATCCATTGATTTCTCTGGTTTGCACTGAATGGCACTACTGTATGGAGAGTTTTGCCTGTTCTAATAACTGTTATGAGCAAGCATAAGAAATGGTGATCATGTGATGCCAAGTTTAATTTTATGATTAATTTTATCCATTATGTTTTTGTTGTTCAATGGCATGCATGTAGTTAACTTTCTTCTAATTTATTGCTATCAGTTTTTATTTTCTCTATTTTAGAAAACTATAGAACTTTTCTTTGATTTTTTTTTTTTACTATTTATTTTTAGTCCTATATAATTGTTTTGCTTACGTCTGTCAACTCTTGAAACATTTCTGAAAGATTATTTATGAAAATGGTCACATCATCATATGATTTAAATGTTGCACCATGCTATATGGCATAAAGATAGAATTTTCTAATAAATAGCCAAGCGTTAAGCTAAAATCATGTGATGTTTTATTAGTCATGTGATGTATTAATGTTTTTGTACCTATTTTGGTCAAAAAAATAAAAGGGGATTAAGGTTATAAAAATATAAGATCACCATAATATGTAGAAATTAAACCAGTTAGTTTCAGATTTACTTTTGTAGGCAAATATACTTGGAATGAAAAAATTAACTTTTTTTTTTCAATTTGTGTTGACAAATTGATGGAGGAAAAGTGCATTACATCCAAAAAATAATCCAAGTGCATGATTTAAAAAAAATTAGAAAACTCCTTACTAATGAATACCCTGATATTTAGATAGATAAAAATTCATTAAGCACTAACTCCTATTATCTACTAAAGCTTATACTAGATGGCATAAAAATAGTAAGAATAAAAGACAAAAAAATTGTATAAAATCAAATACTTATTAAATAAACTAATGCACTTTGAATTAAATGTAAATTTGAAAGAGTGCCATCTCCACTCAGTAAAACAATTTTTTGCTATTGTTAACTTTTAAGGTTTTTTGCTATAGCTATCACATTAAATCAAACAGTTGACCTATTGCACTGTGATATAAATGCATTTCTGGTCTTCTTTAGCAGTACTGTCAACAATCTATCTAAATATAACAGCATCACAGTGATGAGAAAGTGTGAATATTTTGCACAATCATAGCTTTTCAAAATTAGCCTATTTTTAAGCTCAAATATATATTAATATAAGCAAAATTAGAGATTTGTATTATTAAAATATTTATTTATTAAAAAAATCCAACAATAAAATATATAATAATTAGATTATTCTATTTTGAATTAGATATAAATAATCTTTTTTTATGTAGCATGATAATCATAGTAAAAAATTTATTGCACATAGTGACTTGAATTAACATCTCAAATTCATTTATAAGTAATTTGATATTAATATTCTTTTTTTATGTATGTCATTCTTTTCTGTAAGTTTGTGTATATGTTTTATGCAGTGAGTTTTATTTCTTTTTTTTAGCTGCATGCACTTTCAATAATGAGCATAATAATTGTAGCTCATTTTTAATAGTGTTCTAGGATCATGAAAGTCAACACTGCCATAACATTGATTCCTGCTTTGTCAACTTGATATGTATAGAACATGATGACCGATAATGGATAGTAAAAGAAGTTTGGTTCATGGCCAATAAATAAAAGATAAAATGCATTTAATTGTTACACAGATAGAATATTTAAATGAACTGATTTACACATTATGATAATCAAGATGAATTATAAAATAAATTGGCAACATTATTAAACAGGGGAGATATGATTATGGTGCTTGTAATCGAAAGTGCATTCAACTAAATAACAAAAGGGAAGAAATAAAACACTTCATAAGGCATATGCATATGCATATATAAAAGTCATTTATATTTGTCAAATATGTCTGCTTAAAGTTATTAACATTGTTCATTGTTTGAATTATTTTAGATATATTTAAAAATCCCACATCCCATATGATATACAAGCAGATATCTCAATAGACATCAGAATTCATTTATAAAAAAAATATTTTTACATTTTGAAACTTCAGTCACTTTCAGAATACTCTTCCTTTCAATCAAAACATTTGTTCAAATATCACATGGTCATCATTTTCTATGCTTACACAAGCTGTTAAAACAGAAGCAAAATTTTTCATATAGGAGCACCATTTAGTGCAAGCCAGAGTAATCAATGGATGCCAGAAGGTATATGAATAAAATTCCCATCCAGTGCTTACTCATCCAATATTTCCAGATCAGGTTTGGCTTGTGGCTTTCATCAGTGAGAAGCCTTGGACCTGAGATCACTGCACCTAAATCTTAGGAACTAATACACTCCTCTCTCAGTCATCTTTTAACTATCTTGTTACCTACAAAGCTATGAGTCTAAATTGAAAACACAATAATATTTTCAATCCAAGCTCCTTCATTTGTATAGTCTTGTAGATCTGAATTCAGTTCAGCATTTATATATTTTGGTGTCTTTGGTTCTTTAATAACCAAAGTCACCATTATCCCATTGGACAGGATTGATATCAAACCGTTAAACATCATATGTTCCCCATTTCCTGTGCTTACATAAGCTGTTAAAACAGTGGCAACTGCATGGTAAGTTTTGTCATGTTTTTAACAGCTTGTGTAAGCAGAGGAAATGGTGATCAGTTGATGTTTCATTGTTTAATACCAATCCTGCCATTAAGGATAATGGTGACTAATTACTAAAAAAACAAAGACACCAAAATATACATATAGATGATGAACTGGATTCAGATCTATATGACTATACAAGTGAATGAGCTTGAATTGAAAACATTCTGTTTTCATTTTGGACTCATAGCTTTATAGTTATCCAGATAGATAAAAGGTGGCTGCTAAAGTGTTGCATTAGATCCTAATCCGGCTTCTCACTGATGAAAGGCACAAACTAGCACATAGTCTGGGGATATTGGATTAGGTACTAGATAAGGATTTTATATACAAACTTTCTTCCATTCATTGATTACTCTGTCTTACACTAGGTGGCACTGCTGTATGGAAAATTTTGCCTCTGTTTTAATATTTATCCAGCCATTTTTTTTCACTAAAACTATTTCTAAAAGTTACTGTTGTTGATGCTTTTAATAGTTCTATGCTGGTTTCTTCAACATCAGCAAAATGGTAGTTTTTTTTTTTGAGAAAGAGAGAGATGTTTTCACATGAACAAATGAAAAGAAGCTACATGGGCAGAGAATGAGTCAAGCACTCATGCCATTTTAAATCAAAAATTGCTTAATGTTCAGTACTGCATGGGTGCTCCTATTTTTACCATGGAAGAATGTCTCCTCATGTCACATATTGGTTTTTTTCCCCAAAAAAATGGTACAATCTTTTCAACATTTCCATATATGAACATTATTTGACTTTGGTGTACAAATTTCTGAATGCTCAATCTCTCTCACTTCAAAGAAACAAATAAGCATTGTTTTTATATTTGATTTAACTTGTCGTGTTTTTCTGGAATGAGGAGGTTTGTGAGTTTTCCATTGGCTACTATTTTGTTTATGGGTCATAAGATTCATCCCTGGTTATGACTTCAAAAAAAGAAATCAGAGTCAGGTTCCAAGTGTTCTTTTAAAGCTCTGCATGCAGGTAGGTGATTGTCTTTTTGGTCAGGATTAAGTAGGTGAGGCATGGATTTAACTGCATTTTCATGCCGATTTCTTTCTTAAAATTCCAGCCATCTCTGGGAGTTCATTACTGGTTTGATGACAATCTTTCAGAATAGATTGTTGAATTTTTATCAAAATTTTATCAGTTTGGGTTGTTGAAGGACATCTGGAATAAGATTGGCCATGATCATTTTATCTCATTTAAAATGGGAGACCGTTCATGAACTTGTATGACAACTTCCTTATAAGTTGTTTGTAGCATAATAACTATTTATGATGCATTTCCCCCAAATGAAAACAAAACTTAATAGCCTCATGCTGTTTTTGGAAATCAGCCATGACATAAAAGATGAAAGATTCACTACTACATGGGGGGGAAAAATCGCTGGAGCCAAACGTTTACCTTTTCCAATAATTCCGCGAACATTCACCTAGTGGTGAAAACCTGCAATTCACATATCCTGCCTTTCCAAAAATAGATTCAGATTTCTTTTGGGTACGTCTCATATATATAAAACATTTGCTTGATTACAATTAATAATTAGTTTTTTATTAGTGTATAATTTTATTTATGATGAATTACCTTTTTTTTTATCACTCAAATTTTTCCTTTGACGTAGTGTTTGTACCCCAACAACAAATGTATTCCACGTGACATTGTTTATTAAAAATATAATGGTGGGTGTAATGAAAACTGGATAAATAAATTAATATACAATCCTATAAAAATAAATAATTATAAATATTTGAAAATGAGAATAAGAGCGATGATGCTTGGAGAAGACAGTCTAGGATGATGTAAGGAATCTGCTGTCTGACCTAACATTAGTAATGATGATGTGGAAAATATCTTTCGGTAATAATACAAATATATTATTTCTTTGGTGCTTTACACAACTAGGAAAAATTCTTATAATGTAAAAAAATCTTCAAATAATAATATATATATTACACTGCATTATAAATGCTAAACAAAGAGCACGGAATATTATTAAGAGTTAAAGTTCATATTCATCTTTTTTCCTTTTGACAATTGTTAGCGTAACACCCAGCACCTTTTAACAACTAACGATCATCAATCAACTTGTGACATTCCATTACCCACCTTTCCATACTTTTTTTTTAAGCATTCATGCATAAATACTGGGGAGAAGAAAAAATTTCTGTAACAACAACTTAGCTAAAAATAATATAAAAGCCAGCAGGGTTTTAGTCACATGACATTTGTAGAATTTTAGTCATATGACATTAGATATAGAATAGGGAGGCGGTTTGAAAAAAACTAATTTCTCTCTTTTTTTTAATTGATTTTAATATGTTTTAAAATATCTTCAACTTTTTTTTTAATAGCTTGAATACTGAAAGCTGATTTTTATCTTAATAATAACAGTCATTAAGTATTTAAATTCTGATGTAAACAATAGTTTATTTTTAATTATTAATGCGATAAGGGAAGAAAAATAGTGCAATTTTATATAAATAAATACTTTTATACAATGTAGTGCTAATGCGGTTTAACGCAGCAGTAATATTAATAAAAGGAGCTTAAAACTCAACCTGTTGTTTTTGGTCTTGAATGTCGCCTGACTTCCAGAATGATTAACCATTCGATTCTTTTTCTTTTATTGTAGAATGTGGCCATTTAATTTAAAAAAGAATAGTTTGTTAATGAGCAAATTTTCTGGGTCAGTTTTTATCCGAGAAAAATGAATGAAGGAGTGAGGGTATTCTAACTATTTGTGAGATATTTGTAATAAAGCAGCTGTATTTGTCTCACACATCAGAAGCAAGGGGTTCAAATATAAATGGAATAAAGAAATTTATAGATAACACAACATTTTGAGAAAAGCATAAAAAATAGCAGCAGGGATACTTTTTAAAACATCAGAAAATATAATTTCATTATTTTTCTATTTTTTAAAACCGTATATATAAAAACCACATCACATAAACTATATGTTAAATAAACCAATAGAATATCAACAATCTATTGTCAATACAACATTACAATTAGCTAGTAAATGTTATCTTAGCAACAAATTACTGACATTTTATTCAGTTTTTTTAAATATGGCTGTTGTGTGATATAATTTATATATAGTAATAAGTTGTCTGCCTTATCATTATACCAAAAGAGAAAATGCTTTTACTTTATTACCCTAGATTATATATGCATTGCAAATCATGTGAAAATATTTAGGAAGTTGTGAGGAAAAGATGATGCTAAATGTCTATTATCCAAGGAATCACAAAACTGGTTATCTGGTGTTTAGCTCACCATGAAGGAGAGAAGTCTATTTCTGGTTTAATTTATGAAGAAACTCATAGATTATTGAAAGCATTTCTGGAGAACATTATTCATGATGCAGTTACATATACTGAACATGTCAGAATTAAGATTGTCACTACTGTGAAAATTGTGTAAATATTAAAATGACAGGGACATTTGTATGGACTAAAAGGTTAATTTTTTATGATTTTATATATACTGAAACATAAATATAATGCCACGATATCCCTTATATATTCTAATGTAATATATGTTATTACTCTTTTAGTTTGAAGTTGAAGATGGACCACATAAATATTATTATTAGATGGTATGATTTCAATTTCCAATGCCAGTTTCTAATTAATAGTTTATGTGATTACATCTTACTTAGGTGAAATTTATCTTAAACAAGGTATAGTGATCTTAAACAATGTATGGAGATTTTGTTAAATTATCAATATTTGTTTACATCTAATAATAGTAATAATAATAATAATAATTATTATTATTATTATTATTATTATTATTATTATTATTATTTCAATGAAAATAAAATACCTATAATACATGCAGCAACTTTCAGTATATATGCCTTATGGTGTACCAGATGTGCTTTCACTTTAGGAAACAATCCAAGAAGACATCCCAACACATATCACAACAAACTAGGAAAACTTAAGGAAAGGGACAATCTTCTAGCACCACCGGACATTTATGCTGCCACATGGTCTCTATTTAAAATAAAAGCAGCCTTATAATGGATAGACCAAATACAACCTCTGAAAAATGGAAAACTGAAATGAACTCATAATAAGAACTGAAATATCTAAAAGGTGTGAACTACAAAAGACTCTAATGGTCAAACAAACAAAAGTATATTTTCTGTGTTTCAAGATGTATCCTAGAATATGATGTTTTATACAATGTATTACTTGATAAGAATGTAACCTTTTTTTTGCCTAATAAAGTTTGCTTTGAATTATTATTATTATTATTATTATTATTATTATTATTATTATTATTATTATTATTATTATTATTATTATTATTATTATTATTATTATTATTATTATTATTATTATTATTATTATAATAATAATAATAATAATAATAATAATAATAATAATAATAATAATAATAATAATAATATTCAATTCAATTCATTTATTTAAGTGCTAAACAACAGCATAAAGCCAATTATAGTTTGCACATACAATAAAAGTGAAAATAAAACATATAGCATAAAATGAAAATATAAATGTATACATAATAAAGTAAAATTTAAAAGACAAAATCAAACATAACATTTCAGTTTAATAAGATTACAAAATTTCTTATAATCAATGTCACACAGATTAAGGTTACTCCCAATCTGATTATATAAAGAGGGTAACCTAAATAAAGAAGAAAATTTAATATTAGAATGACATGTTTGAATCTGATATACACAAGTAGACCTACTATCATAACTCAAAGACCTAATTGAGATAGTTGAAACTATATCTGATAAAATAACTTGTTTATTAACAATTTTATAAAAATATTTCAAATCCCTATACTTTCATCTAGATGAAAGATTAATCATTTTATTCTCCCAAAAACATATTTGAAAAACTTCTTTGAAATAGACTGCAACAAGTTACATCGTTGCAAAGAACTAGGGTTCCAAATTATAGAACCATATTCAATAATAGGAAGAACCAATGAAAAAAACAATTTCCGTTTAGTATCATTACTGAACTGATAACCATGTCTAAGAATGGCACCCATAACCTTAAAAGCCTTACCAACAATCATTTCAAGATGAGGAGTAAAAGATCCATTACAAGAAAACATAATTCCAAGATCTTTTTGGCATTTAACTGAAATAATTTTATGAGAATTGATATAGTAACAAAATTGTAAAACTTCAGATTTTTTGGAATAAGAAACAAAGGAGCATTTATCAAAATTAACTGTCATATTATTTGACTCACACCAAGCACTAAAGTTATCAATATCCTTTTGAAGGATAACATAATCATTAACTGACATAATTTTTCTAAAAATTTTACAGTCATCAGCATAGCTTAAAAGAAAATAATATCTCAAGCAATCCTTAAGATCATTAATGTAAACATTAAACAGCATGGGTGCTAAAATACTACCCTGTGGAACCCCTAAATTGCATTCAAAATTAAATGAAACTTTATTATTGAATTTAATATACGCTGAACGACTACACAGAAATGATTGAAACCAATATACAAGTTTATTAGAGAAACCTATTTTACATAATTTATGAAGTAAGACACTATGAACAACTTTATCAAAGGCTTTTTATAAATCAAAATAAATAACATCTAGTCTTGGACGATCCTCAATAGCATGAGCTATATGATCATAAATTGTCAGAAGATTACTATCAATTGATCTATTAGGACTAAAACTATGTTGAGAAGAAGAAATTATCTTACCCACATCTGAAATAATTTTATTATAAATACATCTCTCAAAAATTTATGCAATGGTATGCAGAACAGAAATCGGTCTATAATTAGAAACACAATCTCAATCCCCATTTTTGAAGATTGGAACCATTTTAGCACATTTCAAAACACTAGGAAAAGTACAAAAATTAAGAGACAGATTAAAAATAAAGGCAAGAGGTACTGCAATAAATTTGGCTAGCCCCTTATAAATAAAAGAAGGAATATTATCATATCCTAAACTAGAGTGAGTCTTAAGCCTTGTAATAGCTACAATAACAGCTTCCCTAGAGATATGATCAATTGTACATTTAGCACTAGACAAATTGCCAGGAAATGTGATTTTAGAATCAATCTGATGTTGTGAAAAGTATAACTCTGCAAAATGTTTAGAAAATTCATCTGCATTTAATGCAGAACCATGAGTCATTTGAACCTTTTTCTTACCCAAGCCTGAATTATTAACAAAATTCCAGAATTCTCTAGGATTAGAAGAAATATCAATTTCAATTTTTTTTTATATACTCTTGTAAATCTCGTTTATAAATATATTTAGCCAATCTTCTAAAATTGATAAAGTTATTACAATAAATTATATTCTGTGTCTTAAAATAGAGTCTATGATGGTATGATTTCCTTTTAATAATCTTAATAAGAGTATATGAAAACCAAGGAGGATAACCTTTGTTAAACGACAATTTATTAGGAATATATACATCAATAAAACTATTAAAAATTTTCAAAAAATAATCCAAGCAAGAATTCACATCATTAATTGAGTACATATTATTCAATCAACTTCAGAAATTTTTCTACAAAGATCAACATAATTACCCCTCCCATAATCCCTTTTCACAACATTATTATTATTATTATTATTATTATTATTATTATTATATTTTATTATTATTATTATTATTATTATTATTATTATTATTATTATTATTATTATTATTATTATTATTATTATTATTATTATTATTATTATTATTATTATTATTATTATTATTATTATTATTATTATTATTATTATTATTATTATTATTATTATTATTATTATTATTATTATTATTATTATTATTATTATTATTATTATTATTATTATTATTATTATTATTATTATTATTATTATTATTATTATTATTATTATTATTATTATTATTATTATTATTATTATTATTATTATTATTATTATTATTATCATTTGTATTATATAAGTCTTTATGCGAGAATCTTGTTCATATATGAAATTTTTTAGGTAAATGTGATATTTCCAGACATATGCATTATTATTATGTGATCTACATCTGACTTCAGAGCCACCTATTATTGCTAATATTAAATAATCAATGCACTCTTAAATAGGAATAATTTTAAATTCACAAACTTTTTTATTATTATTCTGTGTCAATGAAGAAAATTGGATTTGCATAATATACACACATCAGCATATAAAAAAATCAAGGCGTGTACATATTTTTTTTATACAATAAAATTCTGGTTTTACTTTAATTTCATTTTTAATATTAATTTATATAATTTATAGGCGTTAATGTATCCTTGATTTCCTAATTATTTCTCTATTATTCAATTTTTCTTTGTATGAAAGTCTGAAATTAAGAATAGTTCTCGGCGTCAAGCATTGGTGACCTAGTAGTTAGCATAGCTGTCTTCCAAGCAGGCCTAAGTTTGCTTCCTGGTCAACGCATTTGACACACACAAAAAAGAATAGATTTCGGTTTCTTTATTAATATGATCATTTTTGCATGAAACTTGCTTAAATGTCATTTTTAATTTTAATATAAATATCAAATTTAACTAATTAATATTAAAGTTAGATATTAGGAATTTATCTGATGTTTAAATTCTCCAAATGGTGGGTTGAGTACATCAATTTTCCATATTGAGTTGTCGTTTTTTACTTAACTAAAAATTAATCTAGGCCCTGTAGCTCATGAATTGACTGTACAGGAAATAAGCCTAATAATCATAAAATAGTTTTAAATTATATACTTGCTCTCTTACTTTGCATACTTTCACCATTTAGCTGATTTCTTAAACATATCATTTATTTTAAACATATAATAGTCTATAATTATAACATTGAGAATTTTTTTTTCTTTCGTAAAATAAAACTGAAGGTTGATTTTTTTATTTATAGTTAAACCTTTATCAAAGAAGTACTTATCGAAGAAAAAGTTTTGGTTAAGAACATTAAATCAAAGTATTATATATAAAGAATAAATCAGAATGCAATATATATATATATATATAGTACTAACAAAAATAAATATATAACAAGCAATAAAGATTATATATATGAAATAAAAGTCAAAATTTATACAAAGAGAAATTAGATATGATTTAATACGTCATCATAAGAGTTTTAATTTGAATAATGGAGATCATTATAAAGGTTGTGATATTGTTTATGATTTAAGAATTTTTAAAGCATTCTATTTTTCAATAATGTATTGTAGTAATACACTAAGATGACTGTGGTAATCGTTAATGCATTTATCTAAAAACATTTTTTACTAAATGAATGATAAGAAGTTTGTTATGTATAAATTGAGTTGAAATAATTTACTATTGGTAATTGCCAAATTAAGATGTAACCTGGGCCAACTGAAGTACACTGGTTTGAGGAAAAAGGCATTTTGAGAAGGGGGGGGGAGGTATTTGCAATTTTTCAGATATTTTTATTTATCTTTTTAAAATATTTATAGAAAGATTGAGGTGATGTGATGCATTATGGCTTGTCCTTTCTTGTTCGTCAGGAATCTCTCAGCCACAATGCCCAGAGAAACCTGTCAGCCACCTTACCTTCATTTCCATCCCCCACCCTGTTTTCCCCATATTCTTCTCTATTCTGCTCCATCCCATTTCCACAACATTATCTTTATCCACTCTATAGCCTTTATATCTAAATCCCCTTTATCTTTTCCCAAACCCAGCATAAAAACCAAGAACCCACTTTCTCTATAATCACTTTGTTTATATTTATTATCCCATAACTTTATTATTTATACTCTTTGCTTGTAAGCATTTACATTTAATTAACAGATGCCTAATATTTTCCATGCCTTCTGTACATAATTTGCAGACTAGATCACCCATACTTTTTTATTTATAGATTTTTAAAATATATATAGTGGTGCTTTAACTTTGGCTAGTGGTAAGAGGAAATTGCTTTATTTCAGTACTGCTTTCATACAAATTATGCCAGAAAATTGAGGGTTTAGATTTTGTTAATTTTTAATTGTCTTAAAAAACATTGTCATTGTTATTTTTTAAGTATGAAGTCAGATGCTTTAGAAAAGCATTGCCATTTCTATTCAATATTGATTTTCTATAATTAGCCTGCATGGTTTGGTCCAGTTGGTAAAGCATCTGACTTGGGATCAGAAGATTTCAGAAGCAATTGTGGTGCTCAAACTTCTTATGAACTTCCATACAATAATTATAACTGTTGACTGTAGAAACTTCTCATGTATACTGTATTGCTAACTTATTCAAGTAAGCAAATGTTGTTTTGCCATATCATAAAGGTGAAATAGTCTTTAAAATAGGGCTCTTTAAAAGTTTATTAAAGAGGGACAGTGAAAGAGAAGCACTATCATCCTGACCTCCCCATCTGCAGGATATTTAAGAGTTTGAGTGATTTCCCATCTGTGTTTTATCCTCTAACTTGTAATAGCTAAATACCTGTTTACTGACCAGTAGCCAATTTGATTATAATCCAATTATGTAAAATGGAAAATTCTAAACCTGATTGAAGCCTTAAAAAAGGCTTTATTCAATCCAGATTTGAAACCAGTTTATATGCATATCAAACAAATTCTCTTCTACTGTATCATAAGATCTGTGATATATATATATATGTGTGTGTGTGTGTGTGATAAATTTACTATTATTATAAAAAATAAATTTAGTGATAAGGCTTTATTAAATCCAGATTTGAAAACAGTTTATATGCATATCAAACAAATGCTCTTCTACTGTATCATAATGTGTGATATATATATATATGTGTGTGTGTGTGTGATAAATTTACTATTATTATAAATAATAAATTTAGTAATAAGGCTTTATTAAATCCAGATTTGAAACTAGTTTATATGTTATATCAGACAAGTATTCTTCTTCTGTATCATAAGATCTGTGCTATATATATATATACGCGCGCGTGTGTGATAAATTTAATATTATTATAAAGAATAAATTTGGTGATAAGACTTTATTAAATCCAGATTTGAAATCAGTTTATATGCATATCAAACAAATGCTCTTCTACTGTATCATAAGATGTGATATATATATATATGTGTGTGTGTGTGTGTGTAATAAATTTACTATTATTATAAATAATAAATTTAGTAATAAGGCTTTATTAAATCCAGATTTGAAACTAGTTTATATGTTATATCAGACAAGTATTCTTCTACTGTATCATAAGATCTGTGCTATATATATATATACGCGCGCGTGTGTGATAAATTTAATATTATTATAAAGAATAAATTTTATTAAATCCAGATTTGAAAACAGTTTATATGCATATCAGACAAATGCTTTTCTACTGTATCATAAGATCTGTGTTTTATGTATATGTAATAAATTTAATATTATTATAGAGAATAAATTTAGTGATAAGTCTTGGATTTTAATTTCATATAATTTTATCAATGGTGAAATGATAGAATAATGATAGAGATTTGTAAAAAATATTTTAATGTATTTTTCTATTTTCCTCCAGATCTTGTTGCACTATTGAGTAGTTCAGTGTTACTGCCATTGTAGAGAATCGTATGTGGGAAGAAAAATCATGATGTTATTTGATAAAAAGTTAACTCATGTAGATCGTTATACTAAGAATCTAAAATTGCAAGCATTTTAGTTTTGTTTGACCATGAATCTAAATAAGGCCTTTGATTTATATTTGAATATTAATAGAGTGGATGTTTTGTTTGAGTAGAGAGACTTTATGGAAAGAAGAATAACCAAAGCTACTTTTTTGTTTTATCATACTAGGCATAAAATTAACGTGACTTTGACGGTTTTTAAGCGTTTTCACAGCTGAAAAAGATTACATTATGAAGTTACTGCAAATATGGATCTATATATTTATGCCAAATGATTTTGTTTTATAACCCAATACAATTTATTTATTGATCTGCATGGTTTGGTTTAGTGGTAAAATGTAAGGTGTGGACTTTAAAGTTTATGGCTCATAGACTAGCTCTATTATTTCCTGTTTTCAGATTTTTTATGAACTTACAAAAATAATTTAATTATGAATTAACAAAAGTCATTTAATTATTTACTTATATATCGTATTTAACAGAGGAATTACATTCAGTTTATTTGAAAAAATAATTGAAAATAAAATTCAGTAAAATAATGTTTTGATAAACTTTTAGCCAGAGGATATTACAGGTAATGAGAATAAAATTGAAGAATGTGGATAATTATATTTTCTGAATCACTTAGCATCAACTAAAACAAAGAACATAAAATAAATAAACAGAAGAGTTAAGAGATTTAGATTGTATTGAGTGAAGTAATATTATAAGTAAAGTAATCATATTCTTTAAGAATAAAAGTTTTTAATCAGTGTGTCTTGCTTTTTTTAAACTTATGATATGTAGACTGTAGATTTGGAAATGAAACAATGTACTGATTAAACACAGAGAAGAATGAAAAAAATAACCAAGAAGGATAGGTGTAAATATGAATAAGATAGAGAGATCAGGATGATATTACTGATACAACTGTAAATAAAAAAATTAAAAGGAAATAATTAAATAGCATGAAGAAATAATATTTGATGGTCTATTAAAACCTTGATGTGACTTCTTGAAATAAATGGTTCCAGAAGAAATTTGCTTTGAGATGGAAAGATGACAAAACCATATGGCAATTCATTATAAATAGAATATATCTAAATATTTTTAAATGCTTTTATTTTCATAATTTGCATTAAAAGTAAAAATATACATTTTTAGCTTTCACAGTATTTTTAATATTATGTAACCAAAATAAAGGTGTGTGGCAATTGTATTTTTGAATGTGAGGGCTACATACTTTTATTTTGGTTGTATATTAAAAATACTGTGAAAGTTGAAAATATATGTCAAGCATTGGTGGTCGAGAGGTCAACACAGCTGCTTACAAGTAGTTGTCCCAGGTTAGCGGGTTCACATCCCGGCCGATGCTAGACACATGAAAGAAAGTTAAAAATATATATTTTTACTTTTGAGTACTTTTTTTAATATTACTTTTTAATGAATGCATTTATGTGGGTAACACATTTTTTTAAAATAAATTTTTTAATATTTTTTTTTAGTTTCATATTATTTCAGAAATTATGTTTAGATTATTTAGTCCTGTTAGATGGCTGTACTGCAAAGAATATTGAATCCCATTTAAAATTAAAAATTTTAATTTTCCATTATTTTTTTTGTTAATATTGTTCCCCAAATATATATGTCTACAAATTTTCAATAAGATTGGAAATTAAGAAATGGATGAAAATTGAATTACAAGAATTTTCAGACAATTAGAGATACACAAAAAAATCAGAAGTTAAATAAAAGAATTGCTAACATTTTGATTTACAAGTGTCAAACATATTCCATTCACAACTTTATTCCACTTCACATAAATACATTGATGTTTATCACTAATCATTTATTAAAGTAGAAATTATCCCTAGCCCAGATATAAACTTTAGATGCCAGTTAAAAAAATAGTATATCTGCTTTTTAATTAAACACTTGTACTTGCAGTAATTCAATTTTCCATGTGAAATATATTTTCGAGATAATCTCCATTACATCATACATCCTTAAGACATATGAATAAAGACAGCTTTGAAAAAAGCATATAATAAAAAAGGGAAGCTTTTGATTCAAACTTTATGGAAGTAAAGACCTTTGCTCTTTATTAGTTTAATAGTGGTTGAAATATAATAATTAATCTTTCTTATTGCATTACCAAATGTATATAATATAATAATAAATCGTCTATGTACTTTATTACTGTTTCACAATGCTTTAATTACCACTTTCTTTTACAGTTTCGATTGCCCCAGCAATCTTCTTCAGAACTACAACATAATACAAATAAATGAATATAAATATACATGACCGTATAATTTATATATCAAAACCGTAAAAGAGGGTGGTAATTAAAGCATTGTGAAACAGTAATAAAGTGCATAGATGATTTAATATTATATTATATTTGGTTGAAATATACATGTTGAGATTAAAGAGTTATAAACTATTTAAAAATATAATTTGAAAGACTAGAAATTGATACAGTAGCCCTAAATAAGTAAATATTAAAAATAAATGGTTTTAAAATTACCATAACTTAAATCCAAAAGAAATATGAGAATGTCTTTTCTTTATGCATTTGTTATTGTAAGAGATTTAATATATGGTTTTAAAAAGTAGACATGCATACATCTAAAATACAAACATTTATATTTGAGAAATAGTTTTCTTTATGGTAAAATCCCTGTTTAATCAGAATATAAGAATTTACCAAGAAAGTATTTTTAACATGATTTATAATAAATTGTTCAAGTATTACTGATATCAAAATGTGTAAAAGAATTGATATGATATAATAATAATGAAAAGAAAAATGTTATACAAATATTCAATTATTTTTAAATCCCTTTTTTATTAATTAATAAATTAACTGACTTGAGCAAATTGGTAAGAGCAAGACGGAATTATATTTTGCTCATAAATATATATTGAATAAAATATTTTCTATGGATTGTTATTCTGATAAAGAACAGAAATAGAGATTTTATCCAAGTAAAACAGAGATAACCTTTTAGCAAACTATCAATTACTACTAATTGATAATCTCCCTGGTGCTAAATAAGTTTTCTCTATTAACTTATAATAGCTGTGTTATTGGGGTTTTATATATTTATACTACCATTAAATGCTAACTGTTAAATAAGAAAAAATATCTGTATCAACTAATCTTCAAATTTTAATTTATTATAACTTTAAACTTTACAGATGTTTAGAATGGTACTATGAATTGTGACTAAAGAGGTGTAAATGCTTTGAATTGTGGGAAATGTGTTGTGTATATATATATAATGTGACGACCACGTAAAGTCATCGTCACACGTATATATTTATTACTAAAGGTAGATAAGTTAGCTACTAGAAATTAATAAAGGTAAATGGGTTAGCTACTAGAAATTAAAAAAAAAGAAGAAAAGAAAAAAGTTGAGATTCAGAAATGTCGAAATTACTTTGATTTTTTTTAATAGTAAGAGAAGGGGAGGGGGTGCATAAAGATATGTGTCTCTTTCTCTCTTTCAAAAACAACGAGCTAATTGAATGCTTGAAAATTATTTCTGTTTATTGCGGGAGAGGGGAAGGGGATGCATAACGAAATGCATCTTTTTCTCTCGCATAAAAAATATTATGATAAGTTAAATAAATTGTAAACATAAACTTGAAAAAATGAATTATAAACTTTAAGTAAAAATTAAATGAAATATATAATATAAAATAATATGGCAGTATAAATTAGAGGTGAGAAAATCTGTTGGAATAATTGAATTCCACGGACAAAGAATAATTTATTGAAGGAAAAACTTTATAATTATAGTTCGATTAATTAAAACCTACATTCCAGCCACTAATTAAAGATATATGTTGATAAGAATTTGTTGGAAATTAGTAAGAATTAATTAAAAAGTTACAGAAAACAAGGAACAAAAAAAAGGACAGTAGGACAAGAATTAGACTTATCTAAACTATTACGAGTAGAGATTTTGAAGAAGCAACAGCAAAAACAAGAAGAAATGAAGGAAGTGCATGGCTAGTGGCATAAGGGAATGTGGGTTCATACTCGACCCATCTGACCACTGACTCATGATGTCTAATAGCTAAGCCTGACCTGCTAGAGAGAGACCGCCACTTCTGTAACTGAACGACTTAAAATCTACTTAAAGAGTCAAGAAGAATTAAGAACTGGAATGAGAAATAACCAAATCAAATTGAGAGAGAAAATCAATCCAGCCGACAGTGAAGGACATATGACTGGACGGTAATGAGTGCTCAAAAGGAATGCCCATGGAAACAACTACAATGAAAACCTAGGTTATTAAAGCATGCATGCATTTTATTTTCATATTCATAAATAAATAAAGAAGGAACAATCTTGATAGATCTAGAACTCTGCCTAATAGGACTTCAAGATAACTTTAATATTCGATATGTTTACTCTATTTTATCATTGCTAGGTTATTTATATAAGTGTGTATTTTTTATTGTTATTATGTATTTTTTTATATATGTGGGTGAGTGTTATTAAACATATTTATTCTTAAATTGCATGTACTTGCTTTATTCTCCTATCACCAAGCTACGACAGGGGGGAAAACTGTAATTTATTGACTAAAGGGTAAAGCTGATTCTTAAAGCATATGTGTGCTGCTTGTTTGTGAGAATCTCACAATTATAAAAATATAAATAGCAAGCACTGGTCATTTGTTAAATTTCTTGGAAATAGTTTGCTTTGTTCAGCACCTGAGAGTGCTTGAGCGGAAAAAATAACACCAAGATAATATGTACGTATTGCCTCAGGGTTCGGTCAAAGATACAGATACGAAGAAAATTTGTGTCTGTGTTTGCTCTCTGCTTGCATTGTAATGGCGTGTGTTAACTAATTAATTAATGATTAAAAAATTTGTAGTAAACTAAACTAAATAAACAATATACATTACAGTTGGAAGCCAAGCCAGGATATTTTGGCAATAGCTAAATTGTTAATAAATAAATAAATGAAAGGAAGATGAAAAGTTGTAAAAAATAAAAGTATAATAAAAAATAAGTATAAAATAAATAAATAATCAACCACCAAATAACCATTTCCATTACAATTGGGGGCCTGTCTGAGATATAATTGTCATGTTAACAAGTTCAGAGCACTTGAATTTGAGTACAAAAAAATTTTTTGTTAAATAGATTATGCAGTAGATAAAGTTAAATGAAGAAAAAAGGGAAGAAAACTTGGTGGTAGACAAAAGCAAGAAATAAAATAAAACAATAAAGGGTAAAAGGAGAGAAAGAGAATGTAATATAATTTGGGAAGTTAGGTCATAAATTGGAGACAGTTGTGGAGCTGTCTTGAAGGCAGGCGTGGGTGAGTGAAAATTAGTGAGTGAGACGGGGAGAGTCGAACAAATGTACCTAGTGTCAGTAAGATATAAAGTAAATAAAGTAAAATAATCCTATAAGGATAGGGTTAGAATAGTAAAGCCATAAAATAAAATATAAGTGATTAGTGTGTGTGTTATACAGATTTGATGCACATGAGATCAAAGATAAAAATGGTCACTCTAGTGGGTGAAATAGAAAAAAACCTCTGAAGAACAAATGGAATCGTCCAGAGAGATAGCTAGTGAAGGAGATATAGAAGTTAGCAAAAGAATGGAGATGATGGTTGATAGTAAAAATAAAATAGAAAGCTGCAGTATAATAGATATGCTCATGAAAATAATGGAAAGCCAGCAACAGTTGATTATGGAAATGAGGGAAAGAGATGAAAGAAATATAAGAAGGATGGAAGAGTTGGACAAACGACTAAATAAGAAGTTTAGTCAAAAGGTGGAACAGGTAGATGAAAAATGTGAACAAACCTCATATCAGGTGAAGGTGGCGAATGAAAGGCTGGATCACCAGGAGGAATTACTGGGGAAAATAGAGCAGCACCTTCTGAGAGAGTGGGATAACATAAAACACGGCATTGAGTTGAAAGTAAATGAGGGGATGGAGTATGTCTAATATAAACTGGAAACAATGTGCCATGAAATAGAGCAAGTTAAGTTAGAGCAAGGGGAGAAAATTGAAGTAATAAAAGATGAAAATGGAAAGGTTATAGAAAACCTACGACTAGATGTAAATCAGTTAGTGAAAACAATTGAGAAGATAGAAGTGGGGGTAGAAAGGGGTGAAAATAAAATAGAAAATATAATAGAAATGACCAAAGCTAACAGTAAAGAACAAGAAAGTGCAATCAAGTGCTTGCAAATAAGTAGCAAAAGTAACAATGTGGAGCAAATGCTTATAGGCCCAGAAGAAAAGACTGTTGGACAGGTTATTGAGTCACTGAATGCGTTTGACAGCACTAGGCTTAATTACAAGGTGGAGGATCGGGAATTTAAACCCCAGCCCAACGATCTGCACATGGAAGGATGTAATTCAATCCTCATCATGATTATTGGGAAGGAAACCAGGTGTTTCCTGGCAGATCAAAAGGAGCTAAAATGTCCAGGAAGACCGGAAGAGGTTCAGATCTAAATTACCCAGATGAGCAAGCCGACTCTAGTGAATATCGGAACAGTGCTCCAGTTCCAAGCACAAGTGGATATATGTATAGTAGAAAGAATGATAAGAAGCCTCCAGATAAAAACTGAGCTTAAAGAAAATAAACAGACGGATATGTCAGTTCGATCAAACAGTAACGTCATAGAATCACGAGAAATAAAGTTGATATTTTTTAAAACATGACAGGTGGGCAAATCGTCTCACGACAAATAATTAAAAGTTACAATAATAAGTAAATAATAAAAAAAAAGGGAAAACATTCATGGAGTGTTCTATCAATGATTAATTTAATGGACGATTTTTGTGCGTTCAAGCACAGTGAGACAAAGGTCGTAAATAAAAGTAATAATAAAAAAAAAAAAGGAAAGAAATCTGTTAAGTAATTTATTCATGCAACAATCTGTCAATTGTAAATGCAGATATAATTAGCAAATAAATAAAAGTAAAAGTAGAAATAATAATTGTTCAGGCACATTAATGAGCCAATTAATAATTAATAAAATAAAATAAACGAATAATAGTGATAATAAGTAAATGATAGATATCACTAATTGATGTATGAAGTTGCAGATTGAGGCATATATGTGTATGTAGATGCATTATGTTTGGATCATATTTTGAGCTTGATTCAGCTGTCTCTTCACTAACTGTAGATTCACATGGCTTTCAGTGGTAAAACTTTTATAATGAAGCACCAGTAAGAATCCTGGGCTCATTATCCCTGCTGGATGAAACTCCCAGCCACGTAAAATATAATAAGAATTACAGTCTCAAAATAAATAAAATAAATAAAGAAATAAGAATTTATTGTTTGCACAAGATGAACAGGCAGTAGAAATATCCTGCTGTTCACACACTTTAAACCCTTTTATGCTTTTTGGTAGAGAGTTATGCGATGGTCTCATATGTGTAGAGATTAAATTGGTTGATCAGCCAAAATTGATCGGAATGAATTGAGTAGTTTTACCTAGTTGTCTCTCTGCAGTCATCCTCATCATCATCATCACTCATCATGATAGAGTGGAAAATTATGTAATAGAAGCAGAAATAAGGGTTGAAAGTGAAGAATTAAAATAAGCTCTCATCTCAGAATAAGATTCGACCCAATTTTAATTCTCAAAAAGTGAGTGGAGTGTAATGTGATAACCACGTAAAGTTGTCGTCACACGTACATATTTATTACTAAAGGTAGATAAGTTAGCTACTAAAAATTAACAAAAGGTAAATGGGTTAGCTACTAGTAATTAAAAAAAAAGAAGAAAAGAAAAAAGTTGAGATTCAGAAATGTTGAAATTACTTTGATTTTTTTTTAATAATAAGAGAAGGGGAGGGGGTGCATAAAGGAATGGGTCTCTTTCTCTCTTTTAAAAACAATGAGCTAATTGAATGCTAGAAAATTATTTCTGTTTATTGCAGGAGAAGGGAAGGGGATGCATAATGAAATGCATCTTTTTCTTTCGCATAAAAAATATTATGATAAGTTAAATAAATTGGAAACATAAATTTGAAAAAATGAATTATAAACTTTAAGTAAAAATTAAATGAAATATATAATATAAAATAATATGGCAGTACAAATTAGAGGTGTGAAAGTCTGTTGGACTAATTGAATTCCACAGACAAAGAAGAATTTATCTGAAGGAAAAACTTTATAATTATAGTTTGATTAATTAAAACCCACATTCCAGCCACTAATTAAAGATATATGTTGATAAGAATTCATTGGAAATTAGTAAGAATTAATTAAAAAGTTACAAAAAACAATGAACAAAAGAAAGGACAGTAGGACAAGAATTAGACTTATCTAAACAATTATGGGTAGAGGTTTTGAAGAAGTAACAGCAAAAAAAAGAAGAAATGAAGGAAGTGTGCAGCTAGCAGCGTAAGGGAACATGGGTTCATACTTGACCCATCTGACCACTAACTCACAATCTGACCTGCTAGAGAGAGACCACCACTTCTGTAACTGAACGACTTAAAATCTACTTAAAAAGTCAAGAAGTAAGAACTGGAACGAGAAATAACCAAATCAAATTGAGAGAAAAAATTCAATCCAGCCGACAGTGAAGGACATACTGTCTCTACAAAAAAGGGATGATCTCCTACTGGACGGTAATGAGCGCTCGAAAGGAATGCCCATGGAAACAACTACAATGAAAACCTAGGTAATTAAAGCATGCATGCATTTTATTTTCATATTCATAAATAAATAAAGAAGGAACAATCTTGATAGTTCTAGAACTCTGCCCAAGAGGACTTCAAGATAACTTTAATACTCGATATGTTTACTCTATTTTATCATTGCTAGGTAATTTATATAAGTGTGTATTTTTTATTGTTATTATGTATTTTTTATATATGTGTGTGAGTGTTATTAAACATATTTATTCTTAAATTGTGTGTACTTGCTTTATTCTTCTATCACCAAGCTACGACAGGGGGGGAAACTGTAATTTATTGATTAAAGGGTAAAGCTGATTCTTAAAGCATTCGTGTGCTGCTTGTTTGTGAGAATCTCCCAATTATAAAAATATAAATAGCAAGCGCTGGACATTTGTTAAATTTTTTGGAAATAGTTTGCTTTGTTCAGCAGCTGAGAGTGCTTGACCAGGAAAAATAACAATAAGATAATATGTACATATTGCCTCAGGGTTTGATCAAGGATACAGATACGAAGAAAATTTGTGTTTGTGTTTGCTCTCTGCTTGCATTGTAATGGCGTGCATTAACTAATTAATTAATAATTAAAAAATTCGTAGTAAACTAAACTAAATAAACAACATCCATTACAGTTGGAAGCCAAGCTGGGATATTTCGGCAATAGCTAAATTGTTAATAAATAAATAAATGAAAGGAAGAATAAAAGTTGTAAAAAATATAAGTATAATAAAAAATAAGTATAAAATAAATAAGCAACCACCAAATAAGCATTTCCGTTACAATATATATATATATGATTCTATTTCTTTTATTTTAAATGCTTTTATATAAAAGTATCCTCTTTGTCTTTCTGTCTAAATATCCAGATTTTTGAATTTTTAGCAGTGAAAAAAAAATCAAGTCACATTTAAAATCAAATCCACATCCTTACACTTCTCCCAAAAAACTCTTCAACAATTGAGCCAATGATAATATTACATTTATAGAGCAAAATTTTGTTAATATCAAATTAATTAGTCCTAATACAATCCAAATTATTTTTCTGAAATAATTAATATTTCATAAATATTTTGTGAAAATAATAATTAATAAATGTGTAAAAAATGTTAAAGTTATATATATTTTTTCATTTCCAAAATCAAAACAATTGACAAAATCATTGACAGCAAGCACTCTCTTGTGGAAAGAACAAGAATCATAATAAAAAAAGATACTCCTGAAGAAAATTATTTTATTTAAATTGAAATTATATGTTTTATTTATAACTAAAAATATATTGGAAAAAAAAAATTTTTAAAGAATATTTTTTTATGTAAATAGCCTACTAAAAAGTATAAAAATAATGAAGTAATAATGTTTTCTAAAAACATTTAAGGCTCAAATAAATCATAAAAATCAAGCCTCAAATGGTTTTATGAAATGGATTTTTATTTTATTTTTCATTTTTAGTAAGCTATTTACATAAAAGCATTATTTTAAAAAAGTGTTTTTTTAATAATATTTTATTATATTTGTTTTATTTCATAAAGTTGTTAACTTTTTAATTCTCATGGCCCAGATGTCTTTTTTATGCATTTGGGTGATAATGCAATTTTTATGTTAACATCAATTTAATAAAATATTATATGCTTTATAAATATAGCATATATCATAAAAACATAAGCTGAGAAAATGTAATTACTATCATAAAATTTTAAAAGTTGTTACTTTTAATTTTATTCCTGAATTGTGGATTTTCACATTATCATCACTTTTTTATCATTATTGATGCACTTTAGAATGTCATTCTCTCCATCACTTTCTTCTTTAATCCTAGCATTTTTTCACATCACACCAACAAACTTTTTCATTTCATGAAACTATCTCACATGTGGTCTCCTTCTAGATTTGTTATAATTTTTTGAGATCCTGTTTATGATCTCAATTATATAATCTTTTCTAGCAATATATTTATACCAGATTTAATTTTGCTTATTAATCATTTTAGTTATGTCAGTAATATTGTTTTTCTCTTTCCCAATTATTATGTTTTTGATTTTTATTATCATTCTCAACATACACCTTTTGATAATTTCTTCATAGTCTGACCATGCATTAAATGTCCAAATCTCAGATCCAAAATTTAAAATGGATAAAACATACCTATTAAAATCTTTGTCTTCAAACACATAGACATATATCCTTTTAATATTAAGTTACATTTATGAAAAGCAATTCATTGAAGTTTAATTCCATGATTAATTTGATACATTATATTTCCATCTCCATTAATAATTTAATTGAGATATTGCAGTTGATGACTTCTTCTAATTCATGATTACCCATCTTTATTTCTTTTTTCTTTTTAAAAAAAATCATTAAATATCACTTCAGGCCTGCTTTCTTAATTTCATCAGATAACATTTGTAATATTTCCTGATGATCCAAAGGATTACATGCAAACAGATGCACATCATCTTCAAAATCTAGATTATTTGAATACTATCCATGTATGTTCATTTTCTTAACCCTCTATTTAGTTCTTAAAGTACTTTTTGTAAATTGATGTAAAAGTTTGGAGATATGGAATCACTGTGATGCAGTCTTCTCAGTTTTAACATAATATTGTGATGTATTAATCATTGCTGTTATATTTTTGCTAAATATTCTTCAGAGTATGACAACATCCAAAGTCTATATCTTGACAATCCAAAGCTTTAATTATCAAGAAAATGCTTATAGAATCAAATGCTTTTTCACAATCTACAAATCCAAGGAATAATGGCAACTAATATTCATTAATCCTTCATATAATATTTTTCAATACTTGGATGTGATTCTTTGTTGTTAAAACCTCATGTAAATACTACTTGTTCTTTTAATTGGTCACAATATAAACATTGAAGAGATGAGGTATAATCACCTGGTAAAGATTTTATTTAATACTGATAAAAGAGTAATAGGCCTTGTTATATATAGATGAAAGTTAGAAATAAGTAATGTTATATTCAGGTTGGTCTTTTTCTTATCCAGTGTACTCAACTACAGTTAAAATTAACATACAAAACACACTTTTACTTAGCTAACATTCAAAATGTTTAAGCAAACTAATTACAAATGAATATTGTTCTAAGAAAAGGAATTATATATATATATATATATATATACACAGCATGCAAATAAGCTTTTAAAAAGCTTTGCAGAATATCCCCATTCTGCAAAGCTTATTGAGAGTTTATTTACGAGCTCTATATGTAACATTTGTAATACAAGCTTATTAAATTAGGTCATGTGACATCTAATTTGATTTTTTTGTAATATATATATTGAAATGCTATCGATGAAGGAATGTTAGCTATTAAGAAGATATGCCAACTATTATTGTAATGGAATGCCATCAATGCAGTTCAGAGTATAAATATTCTGTAGTAGAGCAGTTATTCAGAATGCAGAGAGAATGCAAGAGAATCTGAAGTAGTGAAGACTCAGAGCACTTAGCATAGAGATGCAAAACGATCAGCTAGTAGGGTATACACTGAACAGTATGGATTCTACAGGGGCACAACATAACATAACTATACTAGATAATCTGACCATCAGAAAATGATATTAGAAGACTTGGCCTAGATGCAAAAACATGCAGCCAACATCACATTGGAGAATTAGACAAATTCCATTTCAGCACTGAAAAGTATTAAGAGAATACATAGCATTACATCTTTATATTCTGTGTAATATATATGTTATGTCTTGCAGGCAATATTCAACCTTAGCTGTAGCTGATATGATAGCAAAAGTGAACAGGAATGGGCGTGAGTCAAATACAATAAAGTACAATGGAGTCTTTAAAAGCTAGATTACCTATAGAAGAACTCACTATTATGTAATAGTAATACAAGTAAGATGAAATACCATACCAAGCAATCCAGACTAGGTACATGCAACAACCTGACAATCATCTATCATGTGCATAGAACCTGAGAAGTGACATTGGTTTAACAAGTGAAATATTCCTGTACTAACCTATATATATATATATGTGTGTGTGTATATGTATATATGTATATATGTGTGTGTGTGTGTGTGTGCGTGTCAAACAAATCTGTTAAAATATAATCAGAGATTGTATTATGCATTATAGTGATTAAGTGCAAAACACACAGAAGTGTAATGGCTTGATAAGAACACACCAGTATTGGTGCAGTCACCAACAGTCAATTAACAGTAATGGCACAGTCATAGTTGGCAATAGAATTGATATAGTCAGCAATAGAATTTGGAATATTCAGCAACAATATTAACAGCAGTATTGGAGCAGTTATAGCCATTATAGGAAATGACATGACAGTTCATATGAAGAATAGAAGAATTATAAAAAAAGAGGCACAAGGAATGGCTGAATCAGGAAATGAGAAGTGAGCCATGGTATTTTTTCCTTTGTTTGTATTTTTGTTAAGCATAAGGGATTCAATAGCTAATAAATGTGACATAGAAGAATTTGGCTAAAGTCAACGTGAATTATGGAAAAGTATGTAGAGATATTTATATTTTTAGTTATTGTAAATGAGGTTAAGCCAGAATTAAGATTAGAAACATATGTAAATTTGTGTGGAGCATACAAATATAATAAACAAAAGAGAAAACATCTATCCAATTATCTAATAGATGGAATATTTAAATGGACTAATTTAAATAAAAATGTAATATAAGCATTATAAAACAGTACTAAAGGGCATAGATGATTTAATATAATATTAAATAAAAATGCATGTATAATTACATTACAGTACAAATAAAGTAGCTGCAAGAATTAATTTAAGAGAGTTAAGATTATTGTCAACTTCATACAAAAGTGCATTCAGTTTTAGATTATAAAGAAGAAAGAAATGACTTTGTTATGCACATGAAAAAATGTATGCTAATTTGGATTGTAAAATTTTCTTAGCTCAGGTAGGATTTACAATAATGGAAAAATATACATTTTATTTTCATAAGCGGCTATATTAAGGAATCAAATAAGTAATTGTGATTTTGGGGCCTTCTTAAATGAAGTGTTTGGTGACAGATTCATTTGTCACATGACAAACCACACCTTAAGCCTAAGACTATTAGTGGGTAATTCAGTGATATTTGACAAGGTAGTTAAATTAGCAAAATTAACTGATGAAGCATCCAAACAATCATCAATGTTAGTTGATAGAAAAAGTGGAAGTAGAAGCCAAAAGATATTATCAACCAATAGGTAATCAAAAGACAAAGGCTTCATATTGATGATGTAACAGTAATCATAGTTCATGGCATGTGTAGATTTAAATAAAATATTTGTTTTACTGTAAAAAAAAAACAGGGTCATATTAAAGCAGCATGCAGTCTATTGAAAATTTAAAAAAAAATCAATTCAGATGTCACATGATCTAATTTAATAAGCTTGTATTTACAAATGTTATATAAAGAGTTCACACAAAAAGCTCTTAACAAGCTTTGCAGAATATTCCCAACCCCAGACCAGTTTCTGCTACTGGCTTCCTCAGTGAGGTGTTAGGATATTCAAGCATTAGATTAAAACTACCAGGACAAGCCCAGCACTTTATCTAATGGATAACTATTAAGTAAAAAATCTGAAAATTTGTCTTCCAATCCAGCTATCTAACTTAAATAGTCATATGGGACTGAACTAAATTCAGATATAACATATATTAATAGCTTTAGCAATAAAAAATCACCAAAGCCTTAATAGCAAAAAATAAAATTACAAAAGAATTGTCAGATGTCACATGATCTAATTTAATAAGCTATTTAAGTTAGATAGTTGGATTGGAAGACATATGGATATCTGAAATTTTCAGATTTTCTAGTTAATACATTAGTTAAAATGCTGCCTGGTATTTTTAATCTAATGTTTGAATATCCTAGCATCTCACTGAAGTAAGTTTTAAATGTTCACATTTTCTTTCTATAAATATTTAAAAAAAGAGATTGTAATCAAAACAAAAAGTTTATATGTTCTCATGTCTAGAAAGATTATTTTAATTTTACAAAATCAACTAAATCTTCATTATTTGTCTTTTTTTAAAAAACTCTGAATGAATATTTAAGAGTTGTTAGCCAAGAGGTCATCACACCCGCCTTGCAAGCAAGTAGTTGATTGCAGATGGGTGTGGGTTCGCGTCCCAGCCGATGCTATGACATATGAAAAAAAAAATTATTATAATTAGATTTCTTATATAGAAAACTAAGCTTCTAAAGAGCTTTAGGGCAGATTTGCATTGTCCACTAATATAACATTCTGTTTTTGAAAATAAAGTATTTCCATTCAAAATAATTTATATTTTGATTTCTAATAAATATTGTATAAATTATTGTATAAAAATATCTAGAATTGTAATAAATTTGCAAATATATACATGTTTTTGGTTATTCAACCATTTCTTTAAACAATGTCACAAAAATCATGACATCAAATACCTGTCATAATACAGTAGAAGTACTTGTCAGGATAAAGCTAAATTCAATTGTTTTGAGTAATTTTTTGATTTTCTTGTTATCTATGGAATTTTTTAAACTAAAGTTTTATATTATAATGTGTATAGGAAAATACACACATTACAGTATAAAGCTTACAGAAATTTTCACTAGTGGACGAATTAATGAGAAAACAAAGTAATTCATATAAAAACTAAATACTGTTAAATTCATCAAATCAGATTTTCTCTCCATTATTTATCAATTTTGTAATATTTTAATGAACTCCATATTTTTCTTCTACAAAATGACAAAATGGATAATATACAGAATATTTCAAAAATAGACTTTACAGAAGCAGAAAAAAATATATTAAATAAAGGAACTAAATATGTGCCAATTGGAAATGACATTAAGAAAGATGTGATAGAGATAGAAATAACAATGGAAAAAATAGCACAAGATTTTATAATAGAAAAATACATAGTTTATTATCATGATAACAAAGGTATTATAAAATGGATAAATAATGAAGAGAAAATATGGTTTGATGAATTTAAAAAAAGAATAAATAATTTGTTATATAAAATAGAAAATAATAATAAATTTGAAAATAGAAGAAAGGGGAATATAAGGAAAATATTTATACATTTTTTTTAAAAAAGAAGTTCTTTACAAAAAGATATTCGCATGCATTTGGGCATTAACACATCTTCTGTTCCATGTTTTATAATTTCTTTTAATGTTAATTGTATTGTAATGGTATATATATATATGCCATAACATCACCGTCACTAAAAAGGTAAAAAGAACATTAAATAAATCACTCTCAAGCAGAACTGTAAAAATATTAACAAAACCTTTATTTAAAACAAGATATAAAATTGCACAGATGAAAAACTATTAAATAATTACTTAAAAGTAAGTTACAATTAAAATCTAAAGGTAAAAGTTTATTTTAAAGGAATGTAAAACAAAATAAAAGCTGTTAATTATTTTCTATTTACAAATTATTTTTAATTAGTTTCTATTCTAAAATTATGTTTAAATCTTAATAGAATGGAAATGAATTTTTTTATTTAAATAAAATGAATCAATAGCAAACAAGTCCTTGAGAGCATTTAACCGATCAATCAGATAAGAGATTAATTAAAAAATTCCTAGTAATAAAATCTGATGTTCCTGCTCAAAAGTAAACTGTTCAATAAATGTTGCAAATGAACACATAGTTCACAAGAAAATCATCATCACCAATAAGATCAGCACAAAGCCAGGCAAGATTGATCCTGTAATTTGATGATAAGGAATTCAAAATGATATAAAAAGCAAAAAAAAATTTGGAAGTGAAGTTTTGTTCTTTGATATTACTGTTGTCATGATGTAATTTAAGCATATTGCAGACCTCAAAATGTAAGGGTCATGCAATAAATTAGTTTTCCCTATTTGCACAAGCTGAGACAACATCCAGAGCTATGATTCCTGAAAGGCAGCAAACAATGGACTGGTCTTCCCAAAAACAATATTGATAATAAATGGACATTGATTGGAGTTGTGTGACATGTCTTGGACCACTGAGAGGGACTCCAAATAAACTTACAGCCATGGAAAGTATGAACTTTATTATTTAAATGATACTTATCTCATAGTCTCTTATCTGATTAAGCAGAAAGTTCAATGATTTGTTTTATTTTTTTAAATTTGTTTGCTGCTGCTGCTGCTGCTGTTGTTGTTGTTGTTGTTATTATTATTATTATTATTATTATTATTATTATTATTATTATTATTATTTATTTCCATTCTCATAATTTCTTTTAAATCAATAATTTAAAAATAAATGTAAATGGTTGCATAGATTTGTAATATTACAGTAGTTTAAGTGGGTTTAGTTTGGGCTATTTGTTTTGTAGTTGAATTGGTGCTGGTGGAGGGATGTACATGTATTATATGTCAATGTGATGTGGGGAGATAAATTCGATTCTCATTCCCTTGTGTCACATTAGCATACAGGACATAGCACCCAATGAATGCATGCCCCAAAAGTGTAGTCTTCACATTGCCAAAAATTGTAGATGTATTTTCTATGCCATTGATCTCCTTATGCTCTGGTTGGTGATAGTAATATGGCAAAGACTGCAATCCCCAATTATGGAGCATGTGTAATACATATTCTAAATGATTATCTTGCCAGACAGATGCACATTTCTGTACTGGATGAGGGTCATTCATTCTTAAATAATATCATGCTACAGATGCACATTCCTGTCAGCATGGTTTTTTAAGCTAACATCCTCATTTTGCATTGATTACATTGGTATATCAATAAGCTGGTGTTGGTTTGGACATAGCCTGAAGTTGAAAGAATGGAGTATATAAATGCATAATTTATGTAGCATATTTATGTTTAACAAAATATTAAAATTGTATTAAATCTTAAATTTTTCCATTGATGCAAATGACATAAAGTAAATTCATTTAGTAACTAATTTATTTTCCAGAATTTTTCTTTTAATGTGTGTGCATAATAATAAAAATGTTTTTGATTAATTTTGGCAGTAACTTATTTTTATTAATAACATTTTTTTAAGAAATCAAGAGTTATAGAATTTTTAAATAGACAGGGATAGTTTAAGCTCAGCTACTTCATGAGCTAGTGACTAGGGCTATTGGTCGATAAAAAAATTGAATCTTACCAACACGTATCTACCTACTGTATAAATGTTCTAGATTCTAATAACCTAGTGACACCCTGGTATGATAAGATAAGGCGCTCAGCCCAACCATTATAATTTATTATTAATAATATTATTATCATTAATAATAATAATAAATTAATAGTTTAAAATTATTTTATTTACTATTCCATGGAATCCTTACCATATGTACATGTTTTTCATTGAATGTAGGAATAAATGACAAATGTTATTCATAGTAATACACACTTATATACATGATATAATATATACCTATTTGTTAATGTTATGTATTATTTGCTTTTTATTGTATATGATTTGTTACTTTATGTAAACCCTTTTTTCCATTAGAATCTCAGGAAATGGTTAATAAATATAATCATGAAATAATTATATCATTTCAATATATATCTATATATCTAACTTCAATGATCATAGTTTTTAAAAAAAAAATATGCACAATATCCAATAAAGGATAGATATATATTATTAAAACCCAGCCAAAACTTAGACAATCCCAATATCAATAACAATCAACAATTTCAAATTGTTGTCAAGGCAACTTTCTTTTAACAATAAAGGTGGAACCTACCTTTATTAATGGTCTAATATTCTAACTTGACCACATATAATATAGACCAATCATATAGCCAATTATTTTGATTACCAGTTGATGTTTATACACTAACTTGACAAGAAGCTCATAGTAATTTCTTTACAAAAATTGTTAATTGTTAAGGAGACATGCAATATTTGTATACCCAGATGACAGATTGAACAAATATATTTAGTGAGATTGAATGTCTGACATTCTACCATTAAACTAAAGGATACAGGAAAAATTCTCATTCAGTTGATCTTATTTGTTTAATATTACTTAGCTATGAATTAAAATTGAAATGTTCAGCTCTTGAGACGAACTTTATACTGAAATATGTAAAGTCAAGTGATATTTTCCAAGTACTATTAATTAATAATTGAACTGCCCCTAATTGCCGTATTCAATAACATTTTACAGCTACTAATGTATATACGTGAATCTTAACATGAAGTCAAAAAATGTAGTCATCATCTATTTCACACTTTCCTTGTTTTATAGATTTTTTTTTAATCTTCATCGTGGAAAGTGTCGACCTGTGTAAGAAGATCCATTAATGCCGCCGCTGTCCATGTCAAAGAATATTGGCAAATTTTCACTGTGTGTATTTGTCAGACTGTCTCCATGTTATGTTTTTTAAAAATAATTAATGACTGAATCTATATTTAAATTGCAACTGCTGGGATAATCCATTAGTTAAAAGCTCTTTGGTGAAAAACATTGTTTGAACAAGGAATTGGAAGATAGTCAGTTAAAGAAAAAAAACTTGAAAAGAATTAATCATTCGATAATATTATTTATACGTGGCTTTCCTTTATAAAAAAAAACGCTAATGATTAGAATTAACTCGTTATTTTTTTTATTCATATTTTTCTATATGAATAAAACGCAAAGATGATTAATTTACTAACCGTTTAGAGCGATAATACTTCTGTAAATAGATTCTGAGATTATAATTACTAAATTAGCAGGTTTCAAATATCTTTTTTTTATTTATCAGTGTGGTTTGTAAATTTGCAGAATGTTTTATTCATTCGCATAAACTAATGAAATGTAATTGCTTATAATGTGGACGATTTTATATTGTTATTTCTATTGAAAATATTTTTAAAAAAAGAAAAACTTCTATGTCTAGTCATGAATTAATCTTTTTTTTTTTTTTAGATTTTAAAAAAATTAAAATTGCGAAATAATAGTGCCTATGTATGTAAAATATATAAACTTCACTGCTATACTTGGTTAAAATCATTTCACACTTAGCCATTTTGCCCAGTTTAATGTTGTAGCATTATTTCATCCTGGATTAAGATACGACAGACACAAATTATCATAAATCTGGACACATTGTCACGTGAAATTTTTGTGAGAATAACTAAACTATGTAGCTATGTAACACATACATTGATCCTGAGATTGCACTACCTGCATTGTGTAGAGGTAATAAAAAAATAACACTAACATCTTTTCACTTGGACATGCTGCGTGTGTGTATATATATACAACAGAACAGGAAGTAATCGAATTCCCAATGAGTTATATAATCTAAATAAACTCTTCAAAAAACAGATGGTGCCACATCTCTTTAGCTTTGTCCTTATATATGCTTAGTTTATTTACGTAAATTTAAATAAGGGAGTGAATTCAATCTATTGATTGTACATAGTGAAACAATAAGATTCGTATTCGAATCTTAAGTTTCACCTTTTTCTGTCGTCTCTCACTGACCGGTCTATCCCGCCCAAATTTAAACTTTTTGATATCGAATTGTGTGTGTAACAATATTAAAAATGTATAAATACATGTAGAATTCAGCATAAACACGCACACATTTCGATCTCAAATCAAACGCAATAAATAGGGATAAAATAATATAATTTAGATTTCTTTTAGTTATATGATTTTGTGTAATTTTAATCATTTATTTTGGATTATAAAGTTTTGTATTTATTGCTTTGTTTAAATTTCATTTAATAATAATTCTAAAAAAAATTTGATGTAATATTTAATTAAGAGTTAAAATAATCTTATGTTCCCTTTTTGTTTTTGAAATTTAAAAGCATCCGTCAGTGATAGATAATAGATTAATTACAGAAAAATTCCCCAAAATATAATTAGTAAATGTAAAATGTAAACAATAGAACGGCAGCTTTCTTTAATTAAAAACCAACAAAATCAGTTGATTATCCTCAGGGCAGATTAAATAGAACCTAAAAATACCTTAACAAAAACGTGAGAGATCAAGATAAAAAAAAGAGGCCATCTTAGACTTCCTGGAGACATTCACTTAAACTTTAGCTTTGCTCTCGATCACTGAGAGTCTCCAAAAATAATAAAATAATTTGTTCCTGCCAAGGTATGACCGAGTAAAGCACCTAGATTATTCTCCATCGAGAGATGGCCTATCGGATGCTGAACTTTCCATTGCCCGTCATAAATTCACCATGAAGATCTGCTGCCTGAAATGAATGAGAAAGCTGCTGCTGCCTTGAAATTAAATGAATATCAAATACAAGAAAGAATTGCCACTCGTGAACTTTTTTCTGCTAAACTAATGGAATCAGAAAACTTCTTATAAAACAGGTACCTGTCTGTATTCAAACTCTAGAGTACTCTAATAATATGCTATAGCTCTTCTTCATACTACTTATCTAAATTATAAAATGTAAAACTACCATTTGTATAACTAAAATTGAATAATTAATTTAATGTGTAAATTTCTTTACTAATCTAGCTTACCTCATTCTATCTCGGGTGCGTATTTTTAAAATCTACATTTTATCTATATTTATTATCTAATTATTGCATGCTCACAATTGTCTCTATTTTCAAGTTTAAATCTATGATCGTTTGAAACAGTGAATGCGTGTCACATTTTCATTAATATGTATTTTCCTAAATAACTTAACTGCCATATAAATTGACACGCATTCAATGGCATCATTTATTGTAATGCAGGGGTCTAGTATTTCGCAAATGGCTGACATATTAGTTACAATAATTCCCAATTTATATCTGTTTTGTATTTATTAAATCATTAATGAATAAATCCATCAAATTACATTTCTTTGAGATTCACCAACGTTCTTTAGTAAATGTTGATAATGTAGGGCCTATTTAGAAATCTATTTTAAATCTCATCATAATCGTTTATACAGTATACATGCGCTACGTTTTAGAGACGTGATGACCCATTTTGCCGTGAAATTTCCGGATTCTTCAGGGTTGAAATTAATCCCAGTTGTCCTACACAAGCGGGCATAATGGGTGCTCCCGTAGGACTTGACAATGTCATGCAGCCAGCCGGCAAAACTGCAACACGGACCGCTTGTCCCTGGTTATGCTTATGTGACACCTTACTTCGTCGGGCCGATGGCAGAAACCAGCTCAACATTCTTATAAACTCATTCACGGTATTGCAGTTTCAATATACTGCCATTCCATATCGCCTTTCTAAAGCGTACCATGTGTTCCTTTACTTAATTTTATTATTCTATATGTCACTCCGCCTCTGCATTATCTTCATAAATCACTCTCAAATAAATGTTTGCCCTTAGTTATAAATAAATATTTTAATTAAATAAATATATGTCTGCCGCTACTCTTAAATCTTACTTTAGACTCTTGCATTGCAAAGGTATAAATTCCCCAAGGCATGCGTTAGAAATACTTACTCGACAATTTTAGGTAGCTAGATTAAGCCTTCAAATAAGTGAATTCCCTTTGTAAACATTACAGTATCGGAAATACCACTACTGAGTCCCCAATATAAAATAATGTGTAAATAAATAAATGTATTCTTTAAAATATAATCATGTTGCAAATCCCGCTACTGAAGCTGTTAGTCCATAAAATATTATTAAATTGTTTTATTAAAATGTATTAATAAATAATTTTAAACTATATGTCTGCAGTTACGTTTCATTTATTCGATACCCATTCTATATAATATTTCCTCGATTATGTAAATATAAATGTTTAATTAATATTAGTTTGGTTATTGGCTAACTCGAGAATAAAACCATGAGTCTCTTGCATATCCCTGACCACCGTGCCTAAGGAAATATTTAGTAATGTCGCATCAGATGCGTTGTTTCGTGGATTGTATTATGGAACCGATAAACTATGTTCGAACTCAGTACCATGGGTGGCTTCGCTACTCGATGGTGCTGCTGTTCTGTATGGTGGTCGAATTCTGCACTATGTTTACGAGTCACACGTTTTCTGACCGTTACATAGTTAATTTTTTTTTTTAGCGTTTGGCGCTTTCCAATGTGGAGCTTCCGATACAAAAAACCCATATATACCCTGAGCAAAATATAATGCAAATTTCTTTTAGCGTTCGTTACTCGAGTTAGCTAATTAATCTATATATATATATATGATTTTGTTTGATAAAAATAATAAAAAAAAAGTAAATCGAATGAAATAATGTGGGTCGAGTAAATGAAAGGACAGCAGGCGTAATAACAAATTTAAGGAAAGCAGGGATGTGTGTGTAAGTTAAGAAGGAACGAAAATACTCGGATCTAATGAAATATTTTATATATATATATGTCAAAAAAAAAAGTAATCAGTCGTTAAATGAGAAAGGAAGTAGCATTGAATTTTTTTATTAAAACCGTTATATATATATATATAGCATAGACAGCTGAAGCTTGTTATATATGTTAATAGTAAATATTTTGTTAAAGTACAAATATATATATCATAGATAGCAGTAGCTTATTATACGCGTAACCAGTAATTCGCTATAATATATATGTTAAATATGTTAAATGCAGCAATATAGAGATAGGGCAATGTAGAGTAGGTGAGGGCAGCGAAAGAGTGTTATAGGGCCAATATACCGGTGGGGAGTAGTCAAATGCTAGTAGTATAAAATAAATAAATCACATTAAGAAAATGGAATCAGAAAATATTGATATACAGCAAGTAGATTTATCTGAAGCTTTGGAGTCGACACCCGAGCGAAGGGAAGCTCCGCAACAATACAGAGGATCAATGGACTTAAATTTCAAGTTCATGGAGGAAATACTCAGACAGAGTATGCAAGAAATGAAGGAAATGTATGAGGAGGAGATGAGAAAAAAAAGAGATGAAGAATCAAAACAGAGACAGGAAGAAGAAAAGGTGAGAGTCAGAGAGTATCAGGAAATTCAAAAATTTGTCTTGAGAGAGTTAGGAATGATAGCAAACGAATATAGAATAACCCCAAGTCAATAAAGAGGGGGGAAATATAAGGACAAAGGAGGTTAGACCTCAAAGCTACTTAGGAGAGATTATTCAGATAAAAATCTTTAGAGGAGAGACAAGAGAAAATCCTCAAGCCCACTTAGAGAGCTTACAAAGTTTCTTTCAAGTGCATAAGGCAGAAGCAGGTGAACAGATAGCTATTGCCAGTTACCATTTACAGGGCTATGCCAAAGACTGGTGGGATATGGTGAAATGGAAACCTAAAACTATAGAGAAGTACACAGATGTGTTAATGAAACAATATTGGAGTGACAAGCATCAAATTGATATCTACAACACGCTCTGTCATGAAAAATATGGAGCAATACCCCGAGAAACACATGCTCAGTTTTTCCTCTGCCAAGCAAACCGATTTAAATCTCTCACGACGTTCGCATTGGCAGATAGACATATCATTGGAATGATTCAACAAAATATGCCAGTAACTACCCAAAAGCTGATGATCGTAAGTTGTATCAAAGACATTGAAGAGATGGGAGAATTTCTTGCGGTTTTAGATGATAGCCATTGGTCTAAAAGTCTAGTAGATCACGAATGGGAGCAAGAAACCAGACAACAGCAATCAGCAACTACTAGCAATCATAGTGAGAAAGAAAGAAGCCAAATGGCAATTCGATCAAGCGGGACTTCAGTAAAAGATTACCAGTACCAGCATTCATCTTGCCAGCAGCTGAGAGTAGCGGAGATGACTAACCTAACGTCAGTCATCCAGGAAGAGGATCCCACTTGGGGACTTCAGATTGGCCCTTGCCCAATTATTAATACAAGAATCGGGGCCTCAGTTGCACAAATTCTTCTTGACACAGGCAGCCAGATTTCCTGTGTTTCTAGAGAGTGGTTAACAAATTACGAAAAACAAGGACTCATACCCAGGCTCCCCGCTCGCCCAATCCAAATGAAGCTGGCTGATGGGAGGATGACCAGAACTGAAAACTATCAAGTCTGGTTGGAAATATTGATAGGAGAAGCCAATGCAGGACACACCTTCTTAGTGATAAAAGGACTAATTCAGGACATGATAATTGGGTCCGACTTCTTAACCCAACATGAATGTATCCTGGACTATAAAAAAAGACACTAACTTTCCAGCAGGAGCAGATTAGTTTCGATACAAATAAACAAACTGAAGAAATCCAATTAAGATGTCTGGAGGCCATTCCTGATGAGGATATCCAAGAGAAAATTATGGGATCATCGTTAGACAAGGTAGAGGACCAATTCCAGTTACAAAAATTACTTACGGAAAATCGTACAATATTTTCTCAGGTCCCAGGTGAAATTAGTGATTACGTCCATCGGATACGAGTAAAAGAAGAGACGCATTTCCAGACCCGCACATACCCTATCCCATTTCAGTATCAAGACAAGGTGAATGCTCAAATTAAGCAGATGATTGACTGGGGTGTAATTGAAAAGGGGTCATCACCCTATAATAACCCGTTAGTCGTAGTCAAAAAGAAAGATGGAACCATATGATTGTGTCTCGATGCTAGGACATTAAACAACATTACTATACCTGAGCGGGACATCCCACCACCCATCCAAGAAACATTTATCAAGTTGACTGCTACGAATATTTTCTCTACCCTTGACCTAACTGCCAGTTACTGGCAAATGGCTCTCCACCCCCGGGATCGAAAATATACCACGTTCAGATACAATGGGCAAACCCACATGTTTAAGAGAGTACCTTTTGGGCTGATAAATAGCGGGGCTGGCCGCATGAGGTGTTTGGACCAAGTATTGTCAGAAAGATTAAAAAAAATATTGGTATGTTATGTAGACAATGTAGTAGTTGCGTCTACATTGCAGAACATCTGGAGGATTTAAAACAATTTTTCGATGAGTGCACCCAGAAAAATATAACTGTTTATTTTAAAAAAAGTTTTTTCGCATTGAGGGAAATTTCCTTTTTAGGCCATATTGTAAATAGTCAAGGAATTAGGGCTCACCCTGACAAGGTCGCAGCTATTGAAAATTTTCCTAGGCCCACGAACAGAAAACAAGTTCGATCATTTCTGGGCCTTTGCAATTACTATCACAAGTTTTACCCCCATTTTGCCAAAGATACATCATCACTAGTAGAATTGATAAGACCTCACCACCGATGGGAATGGACGAAGACCCATGAAGAAGACTTCAGTCGAGTAAAGAGAAGATTTTTAGAGACTGTGATGTTACACTACCCAGATTTTACCCGTCCCTTTTATTTGCAGACTGATAGCAGTCATAAGGGATTGGGTGTTGTCCTATTTCAAGTCAACCAAGAAGGCCAACACCAAATACTATATTTTAGCAGCCGTACTCTCAAAGGAGCCGAAAAGAACTACACAGTGATGGAACAAGAGACACTAGCAATCGTGTGGTCATGCAATAAGTTCAAGCAGATGTTGCTGGGTTCAGAAGTGATTATCATTACTGACCACCGGTGTCTCGAATTCCTAAATAAAAGTTACCTGAACAATGACCGCCTCATCAGATGGAGTCTTTCACTTCAAAGATTTCATTATAAAGTCGTCTACTGCCCTGGGCCTCAAAATACAGTGGCCGATATATTAAGTTGACATCCTATAGAACTGGAGCCACACAACCCCATAATAAGTGATCAGCCATTGGTAATTGCAGCAATGGTATTGGACCAGGAGATGGAACACAAGTTAAGGAACCTTCAGCATTGGCAAGAGCAGCAGCCGCTATATAAAAAGCTGATCCAAATTGTACAACAGCAAGGAAATTCAATACAAGGCTGCTCAACACCTCGAGGAAAGAAGCTATACTGGATAAGAAATGGATTGCTGCAGCAGCAGATTGTGGGCGATAAAATTTACTGGAAAATCTTGGTACTACCTGACCTCAGAAACCGTCTCATCATGTATATGCATGGTTTAGTAGGGCACTATGGCCCTAGAAAAACAGAAGAAGCTATAAGACGACAATTTCACTGGCCAAAGCTATATGAAGATGTGATGGATACCCTCAAGAAATGTGCTATTTGTGCAAGAGATAAACCACTAAATAGAAACTTTAGTGGAGTAGGTGCCTCTATCATTCCGTCCGCACCAAATGAAATACTTGCGATTGATCACTATGGCCCATTGCCATCCTACCGTAGATTCTGTTACTTACTTGTAACTTATGATCTATTCTCAAAATATGCTTGGGCCTATCCTGTGATGCGAGCAGATTCCCGTTGCGCAATTCGAGTGTTACAAAAGTGTCAATTCATCAAGATTGGAAAACCGATCACCATCCTCTCGGACCATGGATCGGCCTTTACATCTCAAGAATGGAAGACTTGGTTGAGGCAGCAGGACGTTAAGCATATTCAGACCTCAATTCGAAATCCTCAGTCTAACCCATGTGAACGGGTTATGAGGAAATAAACCGACTATTTAGGACGCATGTTCACCAAAATCACAGAAGCTGGGTAAATCAAACTGAAAAGATTTTTCAATATATCAATGTAACCATCAATGAGGCCACTGGCATGATGCCATCACATTTGCATTTTGGTAAAGCAGACTCATTACTGATCAAGACGCCATTACCCATGGATGAATGTGAAATCAATATTGAAACTGACAGACGCAAGGCACACTGACGCCTTACAGAAAGGGCAGAACGGAAATTACGAGCAGATCGGAGAAGCCAACATTTCCAGGTCGGGAACTATGTTTGGGTACGGAACTCTCAACAAAGTAACCGAGATAATAGAATATATAAAAAGTTCTTTCCTTTGTACCGGGGACCCTTTATAATTGATCGCACATGTGGCCCAAATGCATATTTATTAAAAGATGGAGATACCATAAAAGGGACATACAATGCCCATAATCTCAAACCATGTAGGTATTATCCATCTGACCCGGGGTTGTAAAAATATTAGACTCTTAGGACAGATTAAACGTATATGAGAATATTAAAACGAACTTGATATAATGAACTTGGTTGAATGGATTGTACTTTAGTCAAATAGGGTTTTGGATAGAAATTTTATTATATATATTATTGTTTTAATTACTATTAATCTTAAAAATTTTTTTATATTATTCTAACTAATCCTATTCTAAGAATTTTGTTTTATATATATATATATTCAGTTTAACTAATTATTTCTATGATTTTAACCAGACACGGCCAAATTAGGCCATTTTAATTCAACTATAAATTCTAGATCTGGGTATATAAATTGTTCGTTGCTTCATGTAATCTCTGCTTTCTATATTTCAATCTATCTGTACAAAAGGAAAATTTTAATAATTTTTTTTTCGTATTTAAATTGTGTAATGTAAAATTTTTTTTTCTTTCTTGCCTCCTTTGTTCTTCCTTAATTGTTCACGGGAAGTACGGGGAAATGAAACAGTAAGATTCGTATTCAAATCTTAAGTTTCACCTTTTTCTGTCGTCTCTCACTGACCGGTCTATCCCGCCCAAATTTAAACTTTTTGATATCGAATTGTGTGTGTAACAATATTAAAAATGTATAAATATATGTAGAATTCAGCATAAACACGCACACATTTCGATCTCAAATTAAACGCAATAAATAGGGATAAAATAATATAATTTAGATTTCTTTTAGTTATATGATTTTGTGTAATTTTAATCATTTATTTTGGATTATAAAGTTTGTATTTATTGCTTTGTTTAAATTTCATTTAATAATAATTCTAAAAAAAATTTGATGTAATATTTAATTAAGAGTTAAAATAATCTTATGTTCCCTTTTTGTTTTTGAAATTTAAAAGCATCGGTCAGTGATAGATAATAGATTAATTACAGAAAAATTCCCCAAAATATAATTAGTAAATGTAAAATGTAAACAATAGAACGGCAGCTTTCTTTAATTAAAAACCAACAAAATCAGTTGATTATCCTCAGGGCAGATTAAATAGAACCTAAAAATACCTTAACAAAAACGTGAGAGATCAAGATAAAAAAAAGAGGCCATCTTAGACTTGCTGGAGACATTCACTTAAACTTTAGCTTTGCTCTCAATCACTGAGTCTCCAAAAATAATAAAATAATTTGTTCCTGCCAAGGTATGACCGAGTAAAGCACCTAGATTATTCTCCATCGGAAGATGGCCTATCGGATGCTGAACTTTCCATTGCCCGTCATAAATTCACCATGAAGATCTGCTGCCTGAAATGAATGAGAAAGCTGCTGCTGCCATGAAATTAAATGAATATCTAAATACAAGAAAGAATTGCCACTCGTGAACTTTTTTCTGCTAAACTAATGGAATCAGAAAACTTCTTATAAAACAGGTACCTGTCTGTATTCAAACTCTAGAGTACTCTAATAATATGCTATAGCTCTTCTTCATACTACTTATCTAAATTATAAAATGTAAAACTACCATTTGTATAACTAAAATTGAATAATTAATTTAATGTGTAAATTTCTTTACTAATCTAGCTTACCTCATTCTATCTCGGGTGCGTATTTTTAAAATCTACATTTTATCTATATTTATTATCTAATTATTGCATGCTCACAATTGTCTCTATTTTCAAGTTTAAATCTATGATCGTTTGAAACAGTGAATGCATGTCACATTTTCATTAATATGTATTTTTCTAAATAACTTAACTGAATTGTGAATCATGCCAATATAAGGATTGCAGAGACCGTTTCAGGGAAACTCCATTTGCTCCACCAAGCTTTTAAAACTCCATTAATTACAAATCAGAATACACTTAAATCTTATATGATATAGTTTTATAATAATTGTATAAATGGTTAAATTAAAAATTTTACATTATTTTAGAATAGGATTATAATCATTGCTTATATTACTATGGATTGTCCTCATTCTTGTTACATTGTATAATTTATGGTTTTTTATAATCGATATGAAAGTAACAATAACCAACCTTCTGTAAAAATAAAATTTTTAATCAACAAGTTTGATTTTAAGGCATGATTTTGATACTAACTTCAATTCATAATGCAGAATATAATGTAACCCTTGATATATAGTTAAACTTGGCTTTAACTGAAAAGTTCTTTGCTTTATATATGTAACCTTCAATGTGAATAGGGGTTTGTGATAACATAACATTATTTTTTATATATTTATTATTAAATATTATTTTCAAATTACTAATTTAAAGAAAGTTTTTATAATTATAAATTTTATTAAACGCCCATTATTATATTAAGTAATAATTTACTAAGGCTGTAACCTTAGAAATAAGCGTCTGAAAAATACGAAGGTAAGGACCTCTATAGGTCTTAAAACACGTCATTAAATTCAATCAAAACCATATTATCAAGATAGTGTTGTTAAATATTTATTTTTAATAACCTTTGGAAGATCAAACTTTTCATTTACATTTAATACCAGAAATTTTTATAAGTGCAAAATATTATATAAACATATTTAGAATGAAGTCTTTCAAATCTCTGTGCATATATATATAATACTATCACAGATATTTTTTAAAATAAATGGGCATTTGTTTTTTATAGTTAAAATAGTAAAGTAGATTTTAAATAGTTTATAGTAGGGTAAAAGCCTTCTCTACTATTTCTATACAGAAGAACACCAATTGATTCAACTGCCAAGTGAATAAAAGTTATTACCGGATGACTAGCTAATTTGCCTAAAGCATACGACCAGGAAAAAAAAAAACTACATAAGCTTTAGAAAATTTGAACTATTCAGATTCAAATTCAAGATTACAGAAATTTTGTATCCAAATAAAAGATCATCTGACGTAATTATTAGTATATTTATCTAACTACCTACGTACTGGAATTCGAATTCAAGTAAAACTTTAAAATTTTTCAAATGGTTGGAAAATTTCCAGGACTTTTAGTAGCTTTCCTTTAGCTATATATCCAACCCAAATATCCATAAAAATAGCAATAAACTCATCTTATGGTAGACAGCACACCTGTTGGGTAATACCTTCACTTTTTTCATTATTACTTTTTGATAAATAATGTAGAAGCTTTTGACCGACAGAGAACTAGTCAAGGACATTTTCTTTTGAGCATTGTATATATATAACAAACACTTAGCTTTCAGTAAAGCAAGTGTTATTTTTAAATATTTTATATCAGCGATCTTTTTTCTTTTTTTATACAATTTGTCTTTTTTTTCCTTATAATGGAAAAATCTTTAAATGAAACACATTATGTAATGTATTATGTAATGATCAGCAAATAAATAGTAGCTTGAAAAACAAATATCAGAAAAAAGGAAGAGCAAAAGTTTATTTTTTAGATATTTTTTAAATAAAAGCTGTTATAATTAAACTTAAATGTTCCATTTAAATGGAAGCTAATGTAGATATAGTAATAATCCGTTTTTTCCCCCTGCTCAATTTAATATATTCCAATAAAACAACTGCCATTACTAATGTAGGGGACAAGTAATAATTCTAAAATATTAAGCGTAGAATTGGTTGGTCATAGGGTCTTGTGATAGACGAACATCAGGGGTAGCACGTTGAGACTATAGTTGTGTTCAGTTTCTAATTTAAGATTAAAATTTTTAATTTTAGTCAGCTGGTAATTGATGTCTCGTTTCTTAAATCTAACATCTCTGTTCTAATCAAATCACCCTTAAAAATATGGCAACTTCAACCTTATGTAGAAGAAAAAGAAAAGGTAAAAACGGTATAATAATAATACATTGATAATCTTTGAGATGTCTAAGCAAACAATCTGTAAAACACCAACACATCCATAACAGAATATGCTAAACTATTATTTTGTTTTTGATATCTTGGAATGCGGTGGACATTAGAAGAAGAATTTTTGGCTACACATTAAATATGTAAACACTAGCTAGCAAAAGCTAATAAGTAAATAATGATCATATGTAATTTTTATGTCTGCTATGACAGATAAGGAAAAAAATCCTCATATAAGTAGAGTCTTTTAAAATCATCAAACAGGTTCCAAGTTTGTAATCATGGATATAGCAAATGTACATATTACAGAGCATGCATGCAAGGTGCTGCAGAGATGTGAAAGTACCCTTAATAAACAAATAAGAATTCTTTCCTAACTTCTTCAGCAGCAAACTTTTCTGATTAAAGTTTTCAACACCTTGTTTAATTACAATTCTTTATTTTTCTCTACTTTGAAATATATTTTCCTAGTGAAAGCAATATATATTCTTTAGTGGCTTTGTACTAGTGGTGTGCAACTTTTTATGAACTCTTGAGCAATAAAGCCATTCAGTTATTAATAATTTTTATTAGTCATTGTTTAAACAAAAGATTATCCAATAATGAATAATATTTCTTTAATGTAATTAGTCATTATTGGATAATCTCTAGTCTAATGACAGACTAATAAAAATTATTAATATGCTTTCATTAAGTGATTTGTGTCAAAGTTGTGAGGGCAGCACATTTGACACTTATCAAATAAACTACAGTAATTTGCTATATACATATAGTGAACAATGATAAAGGTATGTGCAAGAGATTGTAATCTGATTCAACTGATGAGTCAGTATTCAGCAACAAAATGTGCATCTTGGGATCATAGATGTCTCTGGTCATATGTTTAGCATTATATCCCTCCACAAGGTGTTAAAAGCAGATAGAAACCAATCCCTGTCTTGCATGAAAGTGATGTAGTGAAAATTACATGACAGAAATATTATCCATTCAATTATTGTTTTAAAACAGAATCCTCCTTTTTCATGTTCAAGATCACCATAAAATACTTTTTAGAAAATTTAATATTGTTCAATTATAATGTAATGAAGATGTGATTTTACAATAGTAGTGCTATTCAAAAATAATTTTGTCAGTGTATTATCATCTTTAAATGAAATTTTTCTAATCCTGTAGAGTTATATTAATAAGTGCCTCAAGTCTTATTTCCACACAATACTTAAATAAAATAAAAGTAATATTATTAGAGTACTAATTATAGAGGGAGTTGTTCAAAAGGACATATGACCATTATATACCAAGAAACAAATTTATAAAGCAGTTCTATTCAATTTGCACATATATGTTTGTCACTTAACTAATAATTGATCCAAAAATCTTTAGCCCTTCACGTAACCTGTCTATTACAGAACTAAACTATGCAACACTTAATAATGACATATAGGAGTAATTTTGTTTCGAATTTAAGACCCATAAGTCAAAATTCTAAATGTGTCCTATTTATGTAATAATTGTTTCATGTTTTCAAGATATTTTAATAGTAATTTAGATTTAAAATCATTAGACATTTATATTAGAGCTCCCAGAGACAGTTGTCTTTTTTGATTCACAATCACTGTAAGTATTTGTCCTTTAAAAATTCTTACAAGTTATTCAGAAACCAGGAATGTGATTAAAAATGACTTCTTCATCATCAAAGTTAGGAACCTTTGAGTCAGTGGCATTAAAACAATCTATATCTTTCTTTTCATGATCTGTTAATCTACAGTTAAAACATTAAATTTATCTATCTCATTTGATAGCATTATTTTTTATATGTCCAGAAATTTGAATTTTAAAACCATTCTTTTCATTATTTAATTCTTAAACATGAATTCCATAAGAGAGGTAGTCTCCATCTACATTATAAGGACTGTGTCAAAAACATTCTAAAGTGTATGTCAACTGTTTTCATTGGGAAGGGTATGGCAGAGAATAGAATACATTGGAGGTACAGTTGGACATGCTTTTGATATATTTCATAAAGAAAAGTTTTATGCAGAGAAATCTAAAAGACAACATTGTAAAATTTCAAGTAAAAAAAAGACCAGCATCTTCTACATGTTGTGTTTCACAGATTTGTTTGCATAATTATCACAAACTCATTTATAGAGTCTTTTTTTCTTATCACTCCTTTTTTTTTGGAATTGGAATGTCCATACTTATTTTTGAGTGACTGCCTATTATTATTGTGTCCCAGTGATAAAGTAACTGGTTTTCTTTCCAAGGTGCTTATAGTATCATTTCTGAATTAATACCTAAATTTTGTAGCAACATAATTTTGCTATCCACACAAAAGTTTTAGAGCATCAGAATGCTGGATCATTAATTATAGTATGAAATATGATATTATATTCCATACTTTATGTATCATCTTCAGTGAGCTTTCTGTTACCACAAAATCTTGCAAAACATTTGAAAAGATCCTTGCAAGTACCATACACAGTTTGAATCATTTCAAATATTGCTGCAAGTTTTGTCAATTTAAAATAAAATTTAAACTTTTGAGTATATAGCTAAATTACATCATTATGTAATACATGTGATGATTCAAAGATGGCACTGCTGACAGTTTGGAAATCTATGATTCATCATCTTTTCTCTGGGATATATTATGTATTAACTTAATGTATATTTATTTTCCTATAAATGTGTTATTTCTATCCTCTATAATTGTGGGTATATTTTAATAACTATTCTATGGTTTTTACATATTTTATGAAATAAATTATCACATATTATTTATAGTAATGTTTATGTTGTTACCTCACCCCCTTTCCTCCATTCAAATTTTAAATAATAGACTACTTTCCTTACAATTATTATAAAATGTCTCAATTCCTGTTAATCTGTTTATATATATATACTATATCTTTCTACCTCTCTGTCTTATTAGTGATAATATTCCCCTAAACCAAACATTGCCAAGTTTAATGATATAAAAGCTCTGGTTTGCACTCATCATTAAAGTTAACTAGAATCCTCATATGCTTGTAAAATATTTATACTTTAAATATAGTCTTTCAACAGATAGAATCTATAATCAAGCAAAAAAATTATATTTGTATGATAACAAAGATGAATATTAGGAGGATAAATAATAAATTAAATTTGTTGCAAAGAATATTAATTATTATTAAACAATTCAAAACAAAACAACACTCTCCATTTTGTTTTGAATTGTTTAATAACAATTATTGTGCTAGTATGAGATAGTGATCATGTGATGTTTAGTGGTTTAATATTAATTGTTATGATATATATAAAAAAAAAAAAAACTAAAAGAATAAACTTCACTTAAAAATGTTTAATAAATAAAATTTTATAGTAAATAACACAACATATTTATGTAAGTTTATTTTATGTGTACTTTGAGATGGAAAGCATAACAATTGTAATATTACATTTATAATCTTTATTTTATGTAAATATGTGTTTTATTGACGACATAACATTATTTATCACTTCTTCATTGTATATAACATTTTAAAAATATTTAATTTTAAATTACTTATTATTTCTGTAGATGTTATTAAAGGGGATTTGAACCCAGACTTTCAAGCTCCCTACAGTCATTTATCTAAAATAACCAATACATTTTTTTCACATATATGTGGGCATGTATGTTAGTTATATTGGATAGAATGGATGACTGTCAGGAGTTTAAATGTCTGGGTTCAAACCCCCTTTAATTAAATCTAAATTAAGGATATACATTTTACTTGTATTTCAATATTACATATTTTTGTAGATATGTATAAATATGCAATAAAATAATTTTATTCACTTAAGTATACTATATAATTTATTGAAGAGTCATTGATTAGTAAGATGTAAGATACATGTTAATGTAAAACTAGAGAGACGAAAATTATTAAGAAAAACAATATTTACAGTTGATATTCCTAATCTTCAGACACATTCTAATGAATTTAAATTAGAACTTAGAAATTGGTTTCAAGTATTAGTAGATTTTGAACATGATTCAGATTTGAACGAAATTAATATGAAAATAACTGATACACTTTTAAAAACTGCAACAAAGATAACTGGTAGAAAAAAGCAACAATTGACCAATAAAATTTCTACTGAGACTAGAAAATTTATAAAGAAAAGAAGGAATATGAAGATATACAAAAATGATGCATTAAAAAAGATCGAATACCTCAAATTTTGTAAAATGGTGCGGAAAAGAATTGAAAATGATATAAGAAAGTATAACTGTGAACTAGCAAGGAAAGCTGTAGAAGAGAATAAAAGTCTCAAGAGTATAAAACAACATTTTGGTATTGTTAGGAAATTTATATCTGGAATAAGAAAAAAAAGATGGAATTATTACTAAAAAGAGAGATGACATCATAAAATAGGTAGAAGACTTCTATCAAGAATTATATAGTAATAAAGAGAAAGTTTCCAAATTGCCCAGAATTTTAAATGAAAAAGTGAAACATGCAATTAAATTTATAAAGAAAGGAAAGGGTTCAGGTAATGATGGAATTATAATTGATATATTAAAAGAAGCAAGTGAAGAAATATATTTTTTTTAGCAAAGTTATTTACCAAATATCTAAATGATGAAGATGTACCAGATGATTGGAAGAATGCAGTATTAATATTTTAAAAAGGTGACAAAGAAGATATTAGAAATTACAGATCTATCAAACTTTTATCAGTTTTACCCAAAAATTTTACCAAGATAATTACAACTCGTCTACAGAGGACATTGCACTTCTACCAACCAAGAGAACAAGCTGGATTTAAAAGTAGTTTTAGTACAGTAGATTATATTCAGGTATTGAGAGAAGTTATAGAAAGGACAAATGAATATGAGTTGCCATTATGCTTTGGATTTGTAGATTATGAAAAGACATTTGATTCTATAAACATTTCTTCAGTGATTAGAGCATTGGATCATCAAGTTATAGATCCAGGATATTGTCATATTTTGAAGAATATTTATAAAAATGCAACAGAAACAATTAGATTACATAACAATACTAGGAAAGTCAACATTGAGAAGGGTGTAAGACAGAGTGACTCCATATCTCCAAAACTTTTTAGCTGCAATAAGTATTTTGTGGGTTAAAATGGGAAGCTAAAGGAGTGAAAGTAAATGGAGATTATTTAAGTCATTTAGATTTTGCAGATGATATAGTTGTTTTTTCAAATAATGCTTTAGAGCTGCAAGAAATGTTGCAGGCATTTTCAGATGAAAGTAGGACTAAAGATCTGTTAAAAAGACTAAAGTAATGTTCAATGGATTATTTCAAAATATGAAAATAAAGATTGATTATAATGAGTTAGAAGAAGTTAATAGCTACAAATACCTTGGTCAGATTATTAATACAGATGGAAACATAATGAATGAAATTAATCATAGAATTAAACTTTGTTGGAGAGCTCTTGGTAGAAATAACTTGATACTAAAAGGAAATATTTATATGTGGTTGAAAAGGAAGGTTTTTAATAAATGTGTTTTATCAGTTCTTACTTATGAATCTGAGACTTGGACACTTAATAGAAGAGCAATACAGAGACTTCAGACCACTCAAAGAAATATGGAGAAATGCATGTTAGGAGTAACAAGAAAAGATCAAAAACACAATATATGGGTAAGAGAACAAACAGGTGTTACTGACCTCATTGAAAAAATTAAAAGACTGAAGTGGAGTTGAGCTGAACATATTGCTAAAAGAGATGATAATAGATGGGCAATTGAAATCATAAACTGGATTCCAAGATATTGTAAAAGACCCAGAAAGAGACCACATGTGAGATGGATGGATGAAATAAGAAAGTACGCAGAGGTGATGTGAAGTGAAGCTAAAATCAGAGAAGATGGATTGAACTTGAAGAGACCTTCATCCTGCAGTGGATTAATAATTATTGTTGATGATGATGATGAAAAGCAAATCACAAAGGAAAAAATAACTCTTATTACATAAATTACATAGATTAGTATAAAATATTGATTTAGAAACAAATAACATCAATATTTATCTTATTTCTGAATATAATTAAAGGAGATTTGAACCCAGACTTTCAAGTCAAATCCCTTTAATTCCATCTAGGTTAAGTTTATACATTATATTTGTATTTCAATATTTTTGAATGTGTACATAATAAAAATTTGTCGAAAAAAAAAACTTTTGCAAACAAAAAAAACTTATTTAATGACTTAACAAATCTTAGCAATATTCTTTATAAATAATCTCTAATTTTTTTAATAAATTAATACAGTAATACAAAAAAAAAAAAATAGATTGATTTATTGCTCCGAAGTAATTAAAAAGTTTGAGCACTGAAAGAAACAGAGGTGAACTGTGCTTCAGGGGCCTTGGGCTTCAGAAGATACCATTCTACCTCTGTGTCAAATCATGTTAAGAAACTATGAGTTTGCAAGGCGGCTGCGATGACCTCTTGGCTAACGACGCCCGGCCGATGCTATGACATATAAAAGAAGAAACTATGAGTTATTTCGAGAAAGTATTTAATTCAGAAATACCTAGAAATGAAATACATTGGATTATACACAATTAACTTGTTTAACTGGCACGTGATTTTATTGAAATATTTAAAATTGTTTCATGCTAAAATAAAAAAACCCAGTTGAAGTTGAAAAGTGATTGTTGTATATGTAAGTAAGTACAATTTAAAAGTACAAGCAAATATAAAATAAATTTACATAATGAACATCATAAATGCAAAGCTGGTGTGCAGCTTTTGAAAAGTTATGTTTGTTTTGACTAACTAATAAGGCCTGAAATGCATTCTGGGAGTTATTTATTTACTTAACACATGGATTTTTTTTTGATAGTTTAGTTAATTATTAATAAAATATGAACCATGTGAAATTTAGCATAGCTGATAAAGTTCCAGATTATGGAAAATAAGATCTTTGAAATTATTTTCGTCCTGAATGATTTAGTGCAGTGGTTGAGTGTCAGACTCTGGAATGTGGAATGCTAGGATTAATTCCGGTGCTGGCATTTTGGTGTTCATACTTCTTATGAGGCCTCGGATATTAAAGCAATTTGAATATTTGTTTTTAAACAAAATATCATAAAGGACTGTAGATTATTCCATTTGGAAGAGATTTATTAATGGTTTTATATCTATTACTGTGTCCATAGATTTGATGATCATGTCTAGTATTTTCCATATCATTATGGATTGCCGCCCCAACTCTTAATTCTTTCAATGCTAAAACATTATGAATTTTTGCCCAAAAGATTATTTTATTAATTTTGCCTTTGCAGGCCCCATCCTACAAGTAGCATGTATTAATATGCGAAATTAAGAATCGCTATGCAGAAAACAGATTGAACCTTGATGAACAAATTATTTCGTATTTCGGGAATTAGTCGGATTCATACGTTTGAAATTGGCGGTGAATTCTACTTATACTGAAAACAAAACTGGCAAAGTCTACGTTTTTAAATATGTTTCAGTTTCATTAAAAATACAAACATATTTAACAAAACAAAGTTTGTTGTTTTTAATAATTTTAAAAATTATAATTCTGTTTGGTAAAGGAGATTTTATTTTTAATAATGTTAAAAATTATAATCCTGATTGGTGTAAGGGATTTCCAAAATCAAAGACGTAAAATCTGTTATTTTTAAGTAATCTTTTGATAACAAAATGCAGAATTTTTCTTTCTTGTTTAAAAAATATTCACATTTGTCATTAACTGACAATAGATTGCTGTATAAATTAAGTAAATGAAAGTCATTCATCATTATGTATGGGACCGCTATTGAAATAATTACTTTAACGAAAGTCATGATTGCGTGTTAAAACTTCATGAATAAATATATATTTTTACGCATTTTAAAATAAGAATAAAAGAGCGAACGTAATTAAATGCAATTGTATATTAGATGACAAGAGTTTATTTCATCCAATATTGAAAAGATATGTATTAACAGTGGTACTTGCAAACGCGTATGACCTCTTCAACTCCAGGAGAGTAAGAAAACATTAGAGATTAATTTTGTGATGACTACGCCACCTGTGAACCACAATCACATCTAGATATTGAAAACGCTAGACTAGTATTCTATTTATTGAATATTTTATACTGTATTTTTTTTGCTGCAGAAAACTTTTCTTTTGAAATATTTCAAAATCATAAAAACAATCAATATTGCACTTGTTTAGAATGAATTTTAGATCATCTTTATCACGTAAATGCAGTCTGCCCCCTCCCCCCGCATGAAAACTATTTTCAAGTTCATTATAAAACAATCTTCAAAGATTTGTACAGTATTACCCATTCATTTCACACTCGCAGTTCAACGAAGATGAAAATTTTTGCAATCGTCGGTTCTATAATATCAGTATATATACATATATATGCATGTGCGTGTGCATAAACAAAACATGTGTCTTAAAAAAACTCCTTGCTTCGAAGGACAATTCTATTATAACCACTTAGTAAAAGAGAATGCATTACTTGCTACGTTTGCTTTATGCTCTAATTAAGAATAACTAGTTATCCACTTGCCAAACAATTTTGGATAGTTGGCTGGATAAACTATAGAGAACTTACATGAAAAAACATTTTAAAACTGCATTTAAAAAATATGAAAAGAACAATAAAAAAAAACAATAAAGGAGAAATAAATGATTTGATTATGTAAAATAAAAGGAAAATCATCATTGACAAATATAAATAATATATTCATAATATTATTTCCGGGAGCTTCCATGTAATAAAAATATAATAGTTAATTAGCTGACATTTCACTACAATAATAAGTATATTCTTTTCAGAGCTCTAAGGAATAAAGTTGTTATTGTACTGAAACGTCAGCTTTTATTTTTTTTTCCATATGTCATAGCATCGCGGGAGGCGAATCCACAACCGTCTGCAACCAACTACTTGCTTGCAAAGCGGCTGTGATGACCTCTCGGCTAACAATGCACGGAAGCTCCCGCAAATAATACTATGGATTTATTTATCCATGAGAATATTACAATATTATATATATAGAATAGGTTATATTTACTTATTTAATGAGGTTTATTTAAACTTATTTGTATCAATAATTTTAATTTCTGTGGTCAAGTTGCAATTTTCAGGGTCTATATAAATATATGGGACCATATAATTCCACCTTTATCGTTAAAAGGAAGTTGCCTTGACAACAGTTTGTGATTGTTGATTATTATCTATATTGGGATTGTCTAAGTATTGACTAGGTTCTAATGATAACATAATATATATGTAAAATTTAAATTAAGAAGTTATTTAGGAAAATCAATTATACTATCAGTAATATAAGTAAAATTTATTGGATGTCTTATGCATAGCAACAATCCAAAATACATATCTCTTATAATCTTAATCACAGAACAAATGAGTATGAATGTATGTACCATAGTAATTCATAAATAAAACACAATTTCAATAATGCCCATTCCCATGCATGGATATCACTTCCTCAGTTAGGGTAAAATAGATACAAATAATTTTATTAACACAAAAATGATTCTTACTGCTGATGAAATATGCAAAGTTGTGAATGTAAATACTTTATGGAATAATCACATCCAAATACATTACTAGAAGAAATTGTGAACAAATTCTACAGAACCATTTTTAAAAATGAGTTCTTTGGGATCTGCTAGCAATTTATCCTAGTAACATACCTTATTGTTCCACAAATTATTTAAAAATAATATAATAGTCTTCTTTCATCTAACTATCACCTTATTTTGTGGTTGATATATTAAACATATATGCTCAAAAGAAATGAAACTTTAATTTAGTAGTCATCACTGTAAAGCATTAATCAAATCCGGTTACAGTTTTAAATAGCAATTATGATGTCAATTATAATAATTTTAATAAGCATATAAATAAACCATGGATATTAAATATGCAGTGTTGAGAATATAATGTTATTCACAGAACAATTGTCCAGATTCTCATAACATAATTATAATTCCTAAATCAGATATTATAAAGTCACTTTAATAAATTTATAAAAATATTCACTTTTTCATACCAATGTCAATTTATCAGATAAAAAAATGTTCCACTTTTATCTAACCATCATATTATTATATAATAGATAAATTAATCACTGGTTCTTGAATCAGATGAAATTTTAGATTAATAGTAATTTTCATAAAGTATTAATCAAACCAGCATTGAGTTTCAAATAACAATGAAGATATAAATTCTTATAATTTTAATATGCATGTAAATAAAATACTGCTATTAATCATGCTGTGTGGAGAGTATATTCTTATTCAGATAAAATTGTATCTATTTTTTCATCTGGCTGACATTAATATAAAAAGGGATTTGAATTATTTACAAATGTATTAAAATGATTCTTTAGTGTCTGATTTTATGAATTATTATAGTATTTTCATTTGGACTTGCTTCATGAAAACATTACATGACCACCATTTCCTATACTTATACAAGCTGTTAAAATAGGATCAAACTCTCTGTAGTCCAAGCCATAGTAATCAATGGATGTTAAATGGTTTATGCACAAAATCCCAATCTAATGTCTATTCCTTCAATTGCACTAGATGACACTACTATATTGAGACTAGGATATTGGATTACTATTCACTAGATAGAGATTTTATGCACAAACCTTCTAAGACCCATTGATTACTATGGCTTGCACTTGAGTGGCATTACTATATGGAGAATTTGCTACAGATTTTTTGTTCCATGAATAAATTGTACTCTCAGCACTATATATTTAACATCCATAGTCTAATTAATATTGATATGAGAAAGTATCTATTTTTGAAAGTAGATGCCTTTCTTGTCTAACTGCTAAATTGACATTAATAGGCTAAAATGAACATTATTGAAGATAGATGTTATTTACAAGTCGATTAAATTGATTTTATGGAGTATCTGACCTGTGAATTATTGTTATAGTATGTGCATTTCTCTTTAATTGCTCTATGAATAAAATTATATTATATTCTAATAATTATCATTTATTTAAATGCTTTATAAAATTAATAAAAACATTTCTATATGTATTTTTATTATAACCTCTATAGGTGTTAATTAGTCAGAGTCATCACATGATTGCTTCATGGTTAATTGGCTTTACTTAGATTAAAGGAAGTTTGCTCACTCATTGATATTTCATTTACTTCCATTACTCAAGTTAAATGTCAGATCATTAAAAGTTTAAACATCTATGATATAATTATTTACCAAAACGTTTTTAACACTGACTAAAGAAAATGTTTATTCTGTATTTTTATCTATTAACAATGGCTGAATGGACACACCTCCATCGTTCTGCAGCAAATGGTTGTCAGATTTATGGATACACATAACTGGGATAAGAAGCCTATTGAAATCTATCTTAAAATCAAAGACAACATACTGGGAAATTTACAAATTTAGATACCCAAACCTTATTGCGTCTCTGAACTATCTGGGGCTAAACAATAAACTACTAATTCACAAATCAAAAAAATGATTTTTGGAATCCAAACAGATTTTCTTCTGAAATTAAACTTCTCCTCCCTACCCACAAGCCACTTTCTGGTATATAGGAGAGGTTTCGCCAATCTCAACCCACAGTATCAGCTATGCTCAACAGCTGGTGAAACCTTTACCCATTTCTACATGACTATCCATTCTTTAGCCCACTCAGAACTTTCATCCACCAAAAAGTTTCAATAGACTATAAAAACACTCCTTTGCATTCAAAACGACCATATGAACATCCATTTTTCTCACTTTTTACAGTCTGGCTCACCAGGTGCAAGTACATCTTTGGACAGGCAAATAACAATGTCAGTGACACCATAAAACTATTAAGAAGTACTTGTAATAGAGACTGGCTTCTTGCACCAGACTGGCTACACATTGAATCCTGGGCTAGCGTTGACCTAGTCTTGTAATAACAGGGAAATCAAGTTCTTCATTTACCAGCATCAGTCTATCCAGCAGAAATTCTAATCAGCAGAAGACTCAAGTCCATAGATTATTTGTCATGTAATTTTTTTTGATATAGTTAATAAAATTCTTTTTGAAAAAAAAAAACAATAGCTGAACATGCTTTTGGTTAGAGAAGCCATATTCATAGCATTCGTAAAGTGACTGGTATGCTGCGATATTTTTAGATAAAATGCTAATTATTTAAATTAATTATTTAATATTCCATTTGTTTGAGAGTTAGATGTGATGAATATGGCATCTTTAGCTGAAAGCATGCTCTAAGATAGGGAATAAACTTTTTTCTTAGCCAATGTTAGAAATGTTTTTGGCAATTAATTACAAATAAGATAAGGAAAAGGATAACAGCTTTGAATATAACATCTATAGTCTCTTTTGTAAGTATACATTTATTTTACAGTGGTTGTTTTTTAATCAGAGATTATAACTTGCAACACCATAAAATTTTTATAGATAGTATAAGTTAATATTCTATATTATATGTTATGTGATAGTTAGTAAAATTATTTACATATTTTTAATATACAAATTAGTGGCAATGTATATAATATAACAGTGAATCCATAACTCCTCAATTCATAACATTTTATCTATTTTTACATTGATGAAAAACTGACTAATCTTCACAACTTCCCTGGAAAAGATTATTATGCACCAAACAAAGCATACATTTTTGTGAAATAGATATTATTAAAATAAAATTGTTAAATTAAAGATTCAAATTTTAACATCAAATGGATATTATTGATGTTTAAATAGAAATAAAGTTTCTGTGTTTGGTATGTGATTGGTCAGATAAGGATTAGTGAGTATGAATTCTATGTCCTGCACTGATTGGTTGTTTTTTTCACCAGCATACAGTAGTTTAAATGATATATAATTTGGAAAGCCTAGTTTGAAAAGTTTATATTACTTCACTACAGATATATAATTTGGAAAGCCTAATTTGAAAAGTTTATATTACTTCACTACATCTACTTATCTCTCTATATCACCACCTAAACTTTAAGCCAATAAACAATACGTATAAAGAGTTTTGCCTGTTTTAACACATAAACTTTAATCATATGACTAGACATATGATCTCCAAGATTTATTTTATGCTGACTAGAACTCCTCCCAAGCTAATTCATCTCACAATCTCTGATATATGGAACAGAAGGCATTATTCCCCAAACTTTACAACTGCTAAGTTGAAAGAGTTTACTTTTCTAAATTTTTGTTTTGTGCTTTAGATATTACATAATTGGAGACTAATATTTAATTGCTTTGTATGTTGACCATAGTTTAACTAAATGAAAGCAAATTCTAATTCTGTTTGCATCTTGAAAAGAAGCCCAGATTTTATCTGGTCCATATTTAAATCCTTAGCTATGGGAACAGCTTGATCATGCATTTAATCATGGTGCCTTTGTGATCTTAAATGTAAATATAAAACTAATATAAATTAAAATATTATTGTATCTCGTATTCAGATATATTGATGATGGTGGTGATAATAATAAAGCGACTATATATCACAGTTGATTTTTATATAGGTTCTGCAACCTGAATGAAGACCAATCGGAGAACATTAATTGTACAAACATCTAGTATCAAATAATAAGTTAATGTGTACATAATGGCTGTGTAGATAGATATCGTCAGAATATATTATTAACAAAATCTTATTTAATAAAACAATAAGTAAGGGTTTTTCATATTAATACACATGATATTGCTTTTTTATAATATATATATTTCATTCTGAAAATATTACGGAAGTTCGTTCAAACCCAAAATGAGGTTCAGTATATTTTAGTTGAGAAAACTATCACTGTGGTATGTGGAATAACTGAGTTGATTCTTTGTAAAATAAATACAAATGTGTTGTTTAAATAATCGTTGAAAGGAATTGTGTTGATTTGAGAATGTTTTATAGGTGCCAGATGGTAGTTTAATAACGTATTTCCTGTCTGTGAATAAGTAAAATAAACACATTTTATCATTAGATAACATTGATGAAAAGACAGTTATCGAATTAAAACCTGATATTTTTCAAAATGTTGTTGAATGAAATACTCTGTAAAGAAGAACATCAGCTAATATTTCTTTATAAGTTTTATCATTTGTATAAAATATTTGAAATGCTTACGAAAAGATGAGGATTGGGACAAACTCATTATTAATTATAAAGATAAACCTATTAATAATTGCAGCGTCTGTAATTGATATGATAATAATAACAGTAAACATAAAAATAAGAAAACAAAAAATAATAAAATCGGAAATATTTTCAGTAAAGAAATTAAAATTATGTATATCAGCGGTTCTTAATCTATGGTCCATTGATCCCTGGGATCCAAAATGTCCTTACAGACAGTCTTCAAAGGCTTGAAAAAATATGAAGAACTTTTGTAATTAGAAAGAAAGAAAGAGCGATTGAATAAAAGAAATCGAAATGAGAAAATATATATGTTTTTTTCATAATACTTCATTAAAATGAAATAAAATGTGAAATGAAAATAACTGTTTGGTAGCAAAAATAAATCACTACTCTGAGGGTTTTAAATTTTAAGTTACTCTTAGCTCAACTTTCATTTACGAACCTTTTGACTATATACCTTGTAATCCATAGATTAAAATGATTCTGAAAATATACTTAAAATGTGCTTAAAGGAATCCTAATTTATATAAAGCAGAGTTCATAAAAATGATATGATGAAAAAATCATATTGTAAAAAAGATTGAGAAACACTGATGTATATAGTTATATTTTATGTCTTTAGAAAAATTTAACTAAATTTAAATATTCCAAATACATTCAACTGTTAGTAATAAATAGCACACAGGTTAGTATATTCACAACATTTGAGAGATATTATTCTGCCCTCTTCTTCAGGTGACCAGTGACAGTACTAGCATGGGATTCGAACCTGGATCTTTAGATTCTTGATTATTGAATTTTAAGATAACAGGATGGCTCAGTTGGTTAGAGTGTTATCTTAAAATTCAATAATCAAGTATTTAAGGATCTGGGTTCGAATCCCATGCTAGTACTGTCACTGGACAGGCTAGCAACACCTGCAGAAGAGGGGAGAATAATATCTTTTGAAACATTGTGCATATACTAACCTGTTTGATATCCTATTACTAACAGTTAAATGTATTTGGAATATTTAAATAAAGTTAAATTTTTCTAAAGACATTAAATACCAATATTCGATGATGGAAATAGTCCAATATAAAATACAACTAGAACACCGTCATCACAAACCTTGCAGGAAAACACAGATGTATATAATATCACAGTTAAACATTGATTTGAAAGAGGGTATGTTATGAAAATATAAAACTATATCTATACATACAATTACGAAATTGACACAGTAGGAATGACAGATAATTTCAAGTTCATATAAAATTCTATCAAATTGATAATAAGTTGGTTACTAATTTACAATTATTATATTGATGAACAAACATTCATAAATAAGTATGGTCATCCTAAATCAAGGAGGGGGATATAGAAAAAAAACTTCTATAGAAAGTAAATTTTGTGATGACCATCCAAATCAATCTATAAATCAGAAAATGCTGATGCATTTTTTTACTTTATGTTTTACAACATTGTCCTAATTTCTTCAGTAGAAAACTTTACTTCTGAAACCTTTCAGCACCATGTCTAATTGTAGTTCTCCAATGTATTTTTTTCTCTGCCATATCTTCCCACTTGAAACAATTAATGCTTTACTTTTTCAAAATGTCATTGAGATAACCATTCTAATGTATATGTGGTCTATCACAACAAGCACCATGCTCACATTCAACATAAAATACTCTTACAGAAAGTCATGTATTATCTCCAATCCAATGAAGGTGTGATATTGCATTATTGGACTCTATAGCATCACATCCAAAAAGTTGAAAAAACACATTCATTGCTTTTATAATCTTACTAGTGAAGAATATAACTAATTATAAAGTTAATGCATTATAGAGCTATATATTATTTGTAAATAAAAATATTTAAGTACACTCTATTAGCCAATTATCTAATTAAGATATTAAGACATTGCATAGTGGCCAATTTCTGAATGATGAAGCAAAGTTTGAAAGACCAGTTTGAAGAGAGATAGCCTCAACACCATGATCCAAACTTTTAGTTCACTTGCAGTGCATCCAGATCATGAGTTATGACAAGTAATGTGACAGTATATTTTGTGCCATTGTTGATCATTTCCAATACTCTCTCTGCTTAACACTACATCTTGAAAAACACTTTAATTCACAGCTTCACTTCCATACACTGTTTGAATCATTTCAACTAATTTCAGTAGCAGTTATGTCAATTTAAGCAAAGTTCAATGTAAATGCAATTATTCCAATAAAGTTTAAGTACAAAACAGTCATAAATTCATGCTGTAACTTATAATACAAACATGCAAGTTTTCAAAAGTTTGTGTGAACTATAAGGTAAACTGTGGAACTATATATCATATGCATTGATTTAGAGATGGCACTGAAGGCAGTTTAGAGAATGACCCAGTCACTTTTTTACTTTGACACACTATGTACATTAAACAGATTTCACTTATTTTTGATATGTCAAATGAAAGAATATGTAGAAAAATTCTCTTATTCAAATATCCCATAGGTTTGCTACATTATGAAAAGCTTTTGAATTAGATAACAAAAAATGAAAAAAGAGAAACTTTATCACTCATATGTCAAATTCTAAAGATATTTAATGTCGGGAATAAGCTAACTCTTACAATAACATCTCATAACTAAACAAGTTAAACTTCTAATAATAATGAAAAGGAATACTTCTTAGTTTATTATCTCTCTATACTGTAAATCTCTAATTTCAGGGGTTAGCATTAAGATATACTAATGAGACTTAAGATCACCTGTTAAATATAGTACAGAAACAAAGAGTCTCTTTTATTGGATCTAGATTATATTTGAACATAAATAGATACAACGAATTCATTTAAAAACTTAAGTCTTTAATATTGTGCAATATAGATGTTCATTAATGCCTAAACAAGTAATCAAAATAGCATTTTGATATGCTCAGGTTAAAATAGCTAAATTAATAAAGTCACGTATTGCACTATGACCCACACAATAGATAAGTGATGTAGTTTTAAATAATAAAAAATAAACAAAGAAAAACTTTAAATAAAACAATTGGTTTATCTTTTATTTATGATATATTTGAGAGTGACAACAATAAAATAAAGTAACAAAGCAAAAATAACTGTTTCATTACATAGATTTTTCAATTGATTCACAGAGCTTATGTTGAGTAATATTTATTATTGACATTTGTTTAAATTGCATTCATATCCAAGATGAAGACTATCTAGATCATGTGACTAAAAATGCATAATAATATTTATTAACACTCAAGTAATTTGAGATCAGAGATTCATTCTCAGGGGAGAATTAGGTTTACTCTTCAAATAAAAAAAATTTTCTTCAAAACTTTACTAGTATGTGTGCTTCTTTGAATACATGGCCTTTTATGAGATATTTAAGCACAAGTTGCATTTAAAAATAACTACTTTTATTTAGCAATATGCCTTTGAATATGACAAAAGCATTAATATATGTAACTGTAGCATTAATTTATGTAACTGTATAATGCTTAACTTTATAAAGTCTAGTAGGGATTTTGTACATAATATTACATTTTAAGCCAATAAACATCACATTATTACCATTTCTTTTTGTATAATATTACATTGGCTCTAATAAGTACTTTTTATAATAAATCCTCAAAATGACTATTTGGATCTCGAGGGTTACACACACACACACACACACACACACACATACTGTATATAAATGAATTATTATAATAGAAAATCCACCCTTCAAACATATCTCAAGATTAATAAATGATTCGAAATTCTTTTCATAGAGATATATTTAAAAAAAGATGTGAATATACATAATTTTAAACCACAATTATAATTCATCGATCTCTTATAATTCTTTTTATTTCTTTAATAATAAAACAGTTATTTTGAGAATCTCTTCTTCTATCTTGATGCTTGAACTTTGTGAAGATGGCTGACAAAGTCTTTCATTGAGGAAAGGTGAATTTAGAATAATTCAATTTCAAAATATTATTTCTGAAAATCATGATAACATGGGCTAATAAGATTAATCAAAGTTTTTGGAAGTGCTTCTTAAATCATAATGATGATTTTTTTCTCAAGATGATGACAGCTAGTTGTTTAATACAATTTTCTTTCACGTGTATGCTTACTAATGATCTTCCATTTGATGTAAACCAGCAGATACAAGCAAAAGGGAGCAAAACATTGGATAGTTGACTTATTTAATCACATATTTCACTATCCATACCCAGTTTAAATTGATTTTTTTTAACCAGGTGAATAAGGCAAAATTAATAAGAACAAAACTTTGCTAGCCTACCATATGCCAAAAAAAAAAAAATTATCTTTATAATCCTCACATGCACTTTCTTTTATTATGTAAAAGATCTCATAGTATTTTTTAATTTACAGTTTGTTAGGGAATATTCTGTTCAACCCTTATTGTTAATTATTAAATTCATGCACATATTGACAATAATCTTTTCACATTTCTTTTTGAACATCTTAAAATCATATTGTTTACATTAATATATAAAAAGAATAATATAGTTAATTTAAAATACAAACAATTTAAAATATAAAAATAAATACATATATGTAAATCACAAATCCCTTTTTTATTTTACAAATAAATAAATCTATACATATACTTTAACTCATTGTGTTATTAACACTACTCTTAATATAATTCCTTTATATACCTTTTCTTTATTTATTACTATTGCCCTTTCAATAGGACTACAGCACACATCAAATGCTCATCTACATAAATAAACACATGCTTGACTGATCATAAGGTGTTTATCTTTTGATAATAAATAAGTCAGAACTTACAAATACTGAAGAATGCTTTTTTTAATTCTTTTATATATATATAAAATCAAAATTACACCAAATTCACAACTTAACCAGACTAGCCAAGAAAATAAACTCTGAAACATTATCAATGGTTTCACTGCTACATTACTCACAATTCCACTTACTTTCAACACACCCTTAATATTAAAATAACTTTTATGCTTTCAATATTATATATCACAATTAACCATGAGGATTCAGCCATCCAATACTTACAATATATATTTATTGCTTATTCTGAATGTTTCTTATATATGTAAATAGAGGGATTTAAACTTAGGATTTTTCAGTCTATATTTATCCTCTCCATTTTAAGCAATCGATACACATGACCACATACATGTGAAAAAGATGAATGATCCCCCATATATGTATTTCATAACCAGCACTCATTAGTTGGTCCAGATCATAACCTCTCACACATATATACAATCAGTGCTCAGTTTACATTAAGATAGCAATTCCTTAAACTTTACTGGATGAGCTTCAAATTCCTCATTCTTCCAACAATTCAACCATTCATTTCACTGAAAAACTGATGATGGAATACTCAAAGCTCTTATTGGAGTTGATACTCTAATCGAACCCTTGTAGACATCACATCAATCTAACCCCTCTTATTACTGGCCCATTGCATATCCATATATTACATTTTAGAATGAGTTCAGACCATTCTTCTCCTATTCATATATATAAGTAATGATTCAGTAATATGAGGGGTTATATTGATGTGATATTTACATGAGGATGACTACAATATCAAATCCAATAAGGGCTTTGAGCATTCCATCATCGGTTTTTCCATGAAATAGACAGTTGAATAGTTGGATTGGTGAAATGATTGAAGTCTGTCCAGAAAAAATGTAAGCAATTTCTAAATTAATATAATCCAAGCACTGATTGTATATATGTGTGGGATATTATGATCTGGTCCAACAGATGAGTGCTGCTTCTGCATGAAATACACATATTCGGGATCATTCATCTTTTTCACATTATGTGATTATGTGTATCGGATGCTTGAGATATTATCTGAAAAATCCTATGGTCAACTTCTTCTTCATACATATATATATTGAACCTGATTGAAATCCGATTCAATGGTGTCATTACAAAAAAAAGAAATTTATTAAGCTTTTAATTTTCATTAAACGTAGAGTTTAAATTTTCATTATTATTTAAAAAGAATGCGTGTATCAAAACACACACGTTTATATGTAAAACGGATTTTTTTAAAAAAAATGTTTTTCGTTTATTTTAAAATAGTTTTCATATACCGCCTGTTTTATATCCATTTGATTTAAAAACAAGCTGGCTAGCTAATTGCATTCCTGTGGCTTTTATTTTAAAGAATGGAGATTTGATTTTTATGTAGTTGTTTTCATTTCAATAATCTCTGGGTAGAATTCCTAGATAGATTGAGCTGGAGATTAATATTTGCCCTGCCTAAGGCGAAGAAATTGAACAACAAGGAAAGTGTTTCCGGGAAATGGAGCAACGTATAAATAGTCCCGAAAATTTGGAGTGTCAGTTAATTCATTGTTCATTGATAGACATGCTGTTTATCAAGTGAGAATTTATATCAGTGCAGATATTTAATTTCTTAAAGGGCATCAGCTATGATTAAATACCTTTGCCTACAACAAAATGAAAAATTCTATACTTGTTACCACCACCAGAATGGCTTACTAACTCCACAAAAGACGGATCCCTGACTTCCAAGTTTGCTCCAGTAATGCCTTGAACACCTAAAAGAAGCTGGAACCTCTCTACATCTAACTTGCTGCCTAAAGAACCTGAAAATGAACTTAAGTAAAAGTGCGCACTCTACGTGAACTTTGTTTTACCGAAAGGTAACTATTTTCATTTTTTATTCTTCCCAGGGTAAATTAATTCTCATTAAATCTCTGCTCAATCTAATTATAAATATGTCTCCTTAAATCAATATAGCCTCATATCTAATATTTGCTGTGTTTTCCAATATTTTATAGTGTGTCTTGGAATCTTAGTTTTAAGATTCCAATTTGCTTTCAGTTTTGTTTATTGGAGAGTGACGAATGAGTTTTATATTTATATTTTATGCCTTGCTTTTATAAATGCTTTAGCAGTCGTGCATTTTAAATGCTTACCTGTAATTATTTAGTATTCAATAATTAATTTTAAACTCTCTGTTTGCCCTATTGCTAAACCTCCAAAAATCTTTTGGCTGGTGACTTTATCGTCTAATTTGCCACCAGTGGAGATTTCGTTTGTAATATTTCTAAAAAGCGGAAATTAGAATTGTATTTTCCTTTGTAATTTTATAAGTCGTCAGCAGGAAAATAAAATTTATCCTTTCTTAAATTACAGGTGAGCGATACTTTCATTCTGCTAAAGTGTTTACAACTTTTAAGATTTTCGTACTCATGTGCATTCTCCAATAGATTTATTTTTGTATTTATTATGTGTGCTTTAAATTTATCAGAGCATGTACCCAGAATTTGTTTGTAATTCATTTTCTTTTCTTTAATTGTTGGGGCAGACGTAACTGTTTTTCTAATTATTTGCTTGTCTCCTATTGAGATCTTTTCGTATTAATTTTAGACTAATTTTCACCAATCGTTTGGCTGGGATTCACCAATTTTAATTGTTTTTACTCCGTTTCAAGCATATTTTTCGGTTGTTCTTGAGATGGATCAATCACCGTTATTTTAAACATAGTAATAGGTGCAGCTCATACCGATATAAGGACATTCAAGGTCTGACCAAGTTTTAGATCTCGAACAGCTCATCGGCGCTGGATTCTTTGGTCTATTTCAGGGGCATATGGTTTAAATATCTGAAAGTGAAAACCAATGTTTAGGTGAATCCTCTGCTGAATGAAATTTGCTTCCTCCCTTTTACATTTGTTTATTAGAAGATCAGTCAGTCTGTCATAGCTTTGCCTTTAGTATGTCTGGTACACGCCTGAGTTAACTCCCATCTCTTGTGTCATAAACTTATATTTAATAATTTATTTTCTCATAATAAAATTTATGAAATATGTTTAAACTTAATTTGGCTGACGTTTGTCTTTGTGCTTTTGTCTCAATTGTCTAAACAATTTAAGATCTCTTGTTTCTCCCTGAGTCTAGTCGGCGCAAACCATCATCATCATCTATTCTGATCATAATAAACAAATTTTCCATGTGATGTGATGTGATGTGATGTAATATGGCTTCTCCTTAAACGAAGTCAAGAATATCTCAGCAATTAAGCCCAGATAAACCTGTTAGCCACTTTCTTTTACATTTCCCACTCTAAATTTACCCATAATCTGCTCTATTCCATTTCCACAACATAATTTTTGTCAATTCTATAACCTTTATATCTAAATCCCCCTTATCTTTTCCCAAACCTAGCATAAAAACCAATAATTCACTTTCTGTATAATCACTCTTTTCATATTTATTTTTCCACAACTTCATTATATGTACCCTTTCTGTTTTCAAACATTTACATTCAATTAACAAATGCCTAATATTTTCAATTCCTTCCTTACATAATTTACAAAATAAATCACCCATATTTTTCCATTTACATGTATATTCTTTTGTAGCTAAAGATCCCGTTCGAGCCTTAAACAATAAACTACTTTCCTTACTATTATCATATATTAACTCACACCTAATATTCTGTTTATTTCTATATATATTTAAACTCTTTTTACTCTCCATACTATTTCTCCATCTCTCTAACTCCTTAGTCTTTATTAATAAATTTATTCTTTTATCCCATTCCTTACTACTATAACACTCAATAATCCTCTTAACACAATCATCCCATCTTTTGTACAAATATACTGATATAAATTCTTTATCCAAATCTTTTGCATAGCGCATTACCTTTCTCACCCATCTTGTTACCTGCCCTTTACTCATAACCCAATTAAATACTATTTTAGCTATTCTTTTATTATCCATAAACTGCAATCTACCAAACATTTTCATTTTACTTTTTGCATCTCTCATATGAAAACTTGACCATCCCATTTCTCCTTGAATTGCCTCCCTTGCTGTCCATACTTCTGCATCCAATGCATGTCTTCCTACTTCCCTTTGAGTTTTTTCTAAATAATCTAATATCTTTTTACTAACATATAATGCATCATTACCATATGTTAACCCTGCTACTGCAACTCCTTTCCATATAATTCTAGCTACATCATATTTATTATATGAAAATACTGTTAATTTCTTTATCAATCCCTTTCTTTTCTTTGCTTCATTTATCAATTTTTTCTCCCATTCATCCAAATAATTTTTCTGATTACTTAAAATAATTCCCAAATAACTATATCTATTCACCACACTTAACTTAATATCTCCCAATAAAAATTCTACATCTTCTCTTTCCTCAGTATTAACCATCATTATATTTGATTTTTCTTCACTAAATTTAATCCCCATCTCTTTACCCACCCTTGCACATGTCCTCAACATAACTTCCATATCTTCTCTTTTTTCTGCACACAAAAATATATCATCTGCAAAAAAAAGACCTGACAAAATATATACTCCCTTACTACCTATTAATGGTATCTCTATCCCTCTTCCTAATCTTTCTATTGCTCTTTCCATTTCACTCAAATACAACACAAACAAAATAGGTGACATAGGGCATCCTTGCCTTAGTCCCACACCATTTTTAACTTTAATTGATTCTATATTCTCTAATTGATATATATAATAATTATTTTCATATAATTTCTTAATAATATCTATTAAAGCTTCATCCATTCCCAAATTTGCTAAACTTATCCATAATCTATTTCTATTTACTCTATCATATGCCTTCTCTATATCTATAAAACTCATATATAACTGTTTATCTGCATTCCTACTCATATCCATAAGTTGTGTAACTACAAATAAACTATCTCCTATACGCCTATCTAATCTAAAACCTCCTTGCATTTCACCCACTACATTATTCCCTTCCATCCATTTTACAACTTTACTAGCCACCATATACGAGAAAACTTTATATAAAACTGATGTTACCGCTATCAGTCTATAATTATTCAACTTTCTATGATCCTTACCCTTTCCTTTAAATAATAACCTTACTCTTGTATTACTCCAACTACTTGGGAAAACTCTATTCTGTGCCATTTTATTAAAACAGGATAATAACTTTACTTTTGCCCTATATCCTAAATTCATTACCATCTCTGCTGCCCATCCATCTAAACCTCTTGCCTTCCCACTTTTCAATTTCTTCTCTACCTCATTTAGTTCATTTTCTGAAAAACTAATATTCCCATTACTATATTCTTTCATATTTTCTAATATTCTATCATTCACATTTAACATCTTTTCTATATTCACGTAGTGGTCTGGTGGCGCCCTCTGTTTCAGAATAGATTGAGTATCCGGTATAATATATATATATTCATGAAAATCATTTGTACTGATTTGAAATGTAAGGCAATTTCTCTGTCCATCAGTTTAAAGTGCACTCAAGAAATGTCATCTTTAGTCTTTATTTTATATCCTTTTTATTTCGAAATACTTTTTAATCAAATATGGTTCTCTTCTACTAATGTATTGATTGATACAGAGAAAACTTCTTTGTCGGTGATTGATTAGCAATCTTTAAATTATTGGTTTATTTAATAATAATAATAATAAAAGGACGACACCCATCCAACATCAGTGACAGGAGACTTCTCATTTTCTTTTTTTTCCTCAGTAGTTTTTTTAAAAATATTTTTCTTCTGATTGAGTTAAAATAAAAAAAATAATAAATCAATAACCATTTTATAACTTTAATTTGAAATTGAGTTATAACTCGTTTTTTTTTTTTTAAGATGCTGTATTATTAACCCTTCTTTGAGTTATAAGTTTTGCTAAGAACTATTTAAAAAATAGTAGATTCTTACTGATGATGATCAAGATCTTTTATCTGTTATGAAAATACTTTATGCCATTTTCTAATTACACCATTTCCGAATAAGACTCACAAATGGTTTTTTGACACGATTTGTAAATTATATGAATCAGATTATGAGGATTTTTTATAACATTATCAACAATATTGTCTGTTTCAATAATTTTAAGTTCAAATTTAATCAAACATTTATTTAGCCAAGCATTTTGATTGGAGAATAAAAAACTATAAGAACTATTTTATCAAGGCTAAGATTTATATGACTCTGGAAACAGACGCCAATTTTCCAAATCAAACATAATAACATATTATTCAATAATTTAATGGATTCTGGTGAAAGTAGTATTATAGAGATTTAAGATACTTGTTTAAAAAAGCTAGCATTTGTAATGTTGTCTTGGCGATTCTTTAATTCAGGGTTCCACTATGACTTGAAGTAAAATGTGGATTCACTACCAGATAGTTATAAATTAAGACTCAGTTACTGTGTAATGTGCATGCAGAGTATTAAGTAGAATTTCTTGTGATCTAGTAGTTAGGATGTATAACTGATATCGATATAATCAGGGTTCAAATCCTATTAAAGCTGTTTTCTTAGCCAGTTGAAGAATTTACAAGCTAGCTTCTGCTAGCTAGCTCAAAACCAACTACGCAGTCATTCCATAATAACTGGAAATTAGGTAATTAGTTATTATTATATAGAGTGAAATGAAATTCCCAGGCAGGCTGGGTGAATAAGCTTAACTTATTGTAAAGGAAAACACATTTTAATGTGATGTAACTTTTAAAACTATTTATGACAAACATCATAATACATTTTAATCACTGAATTATTGTTTTACGTTTATTACCACCTTCAATAGTAAAGTAAACAAACTGTTTTTTTATTTATTGCATTATTAAATCTTAAATTCCCCAAATTCATACTTCTTAGTTGTTTTGTTTTATGCTTTTCTACTAAATTAAGTCTCTTTCAACTTAAAACCCTTGAACATTATTTGATCTTGATTTTAAATAATTGTTCATTACTTATTCGGTTAAGTTTTTTGATCTTCAAGTATTACAAATAGCAGGTTAAGCATCGATTCAGAATCCAATAATTTTAAATATGGCACTCTATCATTGAGCTAAATTTTACACAAGTGCCCTTTATCTTCATGGAATCAAATCCATTGGCTAAATCAATATCTATGCAATGGCTGTAGAAGAGGTCAGCTCCTTTATGTCAGTTTTTTTAATTTTTGGATCTTATATATACAAGTGTCTGATTTGTGAATTATTTTTTTTAGTTCATATTCAGATCTTGAAATCTTTAGTTTTGCTGTGTGAAGTTCAATCTTAGAATGGTGGATATGAGAGCTAAACATTCCTGGGTTGAAAGTCACCGAATTGTTTCTGGTGCTCAGACATCACATGACCATCAAAAAAATTAATCATCTAACTATTGTATTAAGAAGTACGATGTTATATCTAGAACATGATTCCACCCTTTTTATATATTTTTTTATTATTTTTTTTACTCATTGTGGAGTTAGAATGGCCATAATTAATTATAAATGATTCATGATTATGATGGTGATGATGATAATGATTAAAATCACTTATAGACTGTTTTTTAATACCTCTTTCTTTTTTAATAACTTGTATCTTTATTCAATCATAATTATGTTCACAAAATTTTGCTTATCCACACTTTTTTTTAATTCTAATAAGAGTACAAAACTCTCTATACAGTAGTTCCACCAAGTGCAAGTCTTCATAATCAATTAATGCAGGAAGATTTGTGCAAAAAATCACTATCTAGGGCCTACTTTTCCAATATCCCCAGACTCATTTCTAGCTTGCAGCTTTGATCAGTGAATTCCCTTGGATTTGAGAGCATTGCACCTACATCTTAGAAACTAGTCTGTAGATGTTGAATGAGTAGGTACTTGATAGGGATTTTATGTAAAACCTTCCTGCACCCAGTGATTATGAAGTCTCGCACTTTGTGGCACTACTATATGAGGTTTGCTATTCTTATTAAAAGCTTATATAAGCATATGAAATGGTGATCATATGATGTTTTGATGGGTTTTTTTTTAAATTCTACTGCTAGACATAAAGCCAAACATCAAAATTCATCTAAAAAGAAGATTTAAATAATGACACTAAATTCAGAAGAGGAATTGGACAAGGCTCTTCTTATCTATGAGTTTTCTTAATGTACACTCCTGTCTCAGTTGAAAGATAACTAGTTCTCTCCAAGATACCTATGATGACATCTCTAAATCAACAATATGTATGTAATGTAGCAATGTAGTTTACATATTCACAACATGAAGTTTAATGCACTAGCATGTCCAGCTAATAACTTATGACATAAAATGTGATAGTATAATTTGTATCTTCATAGATCATTTAGAATGCTCTCTTTATCATCCACAAAATCTTACAAACCATATAAACATTCTTCATTATAAAAGACATTTCAAATATTTGCATAGCGGTGTTTCCTAATTTAAAACAAAATTTAAGTGTTATCATGTTGTTCCATCAAGTGCTAAGATATGAAACACAACTGTTACATTTCATGATATAATATATGAGCCAAACACACCAGTACCATAAAATATGTACATTATTACATAACATATTGGGCTGCAGACAGCTTTGAAAAGAATTAGTCATGTTTTTCTGGAGTACATTATATTTGCAGAAATTATAATAAAAAGACTCTAGGTTATGCAATGTTTGGACTAAAAGTAGATTCAAAATCTAATGGACAATGAAATTTACTGGTGATCAGTTAGTATTGGTAGGATGCCCAATAGATTTTGATCAAAATACTGAAAATTATTAACTGAACTGTCATGTAATTTGGATGAATTCGTAAAGACATTCATATTATAATAGAAAATAAATTAATGAAATGAAATAATCATTTTGAATATCTGGCTCAAATAAATACTGAAAATATAAAGTGGGCCAAAAATATGTAAAAGAATAGCTATGTCAAAGAAAATTTCTATGATAAGTTTTTGTTTTTCAACATCCAATATCTTTGATCGTTATCTCTGCAAAAGAATTATGATATTTCCTCTATCAAAAACAAATTGAGCCTCTTAATTAATGATATTATGAGCAACACCTGTTGTAATGTGAGCATACAAAAAGTAAGTTGGATAGTGGGTCCAATAAAAGATTAAGATCACTTATCTTTTAAATTAGACCAGAAATACTAATTGGATGAGCTATATACAGACAAAGGTTTTCTTGCTCAGAAAAGTGGCGGAAGTGAAGATATATGAGAAACAGCCAAAAAGGGCATCTTATTTCCACTTCACAGATCAACTATATAGAGACATTGGTACTCAGTAAACAAGAGAATATCATCAATTATGGAAGAGATAATGATGATGATAGTAAATTAAATCAAGACTACATTAGTCCTCTTTCGACTATATTGTAATGCTTCATCTGTTATTCATGTCAATTTTTGGCTAAGATTCTATACATACTTTTATCCATTACAATTTTTCACTTTTTGTCTTTTTTTTTTTTTTTGATGTTGATAATTATATCATAGTCATGGATTATATCACTTGTTTGTCACCTCCAATTTCTGAACTTAGAGTGAACTCCTGTAACAAACAATCCTTTTTTAAAAAAAAAAACAATCGTAATTTAATTTAAATAGCATTCTTTTTTCTTGATGTTGAGTTTTTTTTATAGTTTTAAAATTTAATTTTAATTTGGTCACTACTAAATTGTGATTAGAATCTATGTCAGATGTAAATACTTGTAAAACTTTTCTCTCGTTTTGATTATATTATTTGTTTGTTTTTGATTGATTTACGATTTCCATTTTATCTTTTATTTCGACACTTACAAATTAACACATAATTTAATGTTGTTACATTCTTTATTCTTAGAGATCCTTTTTTATGTATATTTTTTATCATTTTCACTTTGTTATCAACAAGTTTTTTTCCCCTCTCAATTTTCCTATTTATGTTGTGTTATATATTAAATTATCTTATTCAATACATTTCATTATTTTTTTTAGTACATTTGTAAAAAGTCAACTTTAAATTACTTATTTATATAAGCCATAATATATATAGTACTTTGTGCTCAAAGCGTCCTAAGGTTATCTACATAAAATATTAGCTTATGAATTACAAAATCCCTAGTGTTAATTAATTTATTTATTAATAATAATAATTACACCCACAGAGATGCATGTACATATATATATAAATTATACGAAAACATCCTATACTTATTAATATCAAAAGTCTTCAATCAAGGCAACTTTTTATTAATAAGAACAAGCCGGATCCATCTTTCTTTCTGATATAACATAATAATATAAACATTAGAAATAGATATTTGGACTGTAACAGATCTAGAGTTTTAATTCATAGATGTTTAAATAAACTCCACTAAGCAGACAAATATAATCTCATATTTTTATTAAATATATAACATTGGGAGTACAATTTTATTGAGAATAAAACTTAAATCCAAATATGTTACTTAAATACTATAATTTGACTAAGGAATGGTAGTAGTAACATATTCAGACTTAGTTGTTCACTGAATGATATATATATATATATATATGCTCAAAGCTCTTGGTGATGCCAATATTGTTGGTCATATCCATATTGATCTTAAGTCATTCTGACCCCTCACACATAGGACCTTAATATGTCCATGTAATTATAGAGAAGAGAGATGGGCAGAATACAGGATGAAATATGTAATATTTAAATACATATATATTGTTTAAACTAAACTTAATGTAATTATAAGGGACTTGAACTCAGACTTTCAAACTCCCCCAAAATATCCAATCTATCTTATACAACTGATAAGCATGGCCACATACTTGTGAAAAGGATAAATGATGCATATATTTTGTGCAGAACCAACACTCATCAGTTTGTCCAGATTATCATCTCACTGCTCAATTTATATTAAGGTGGCAAATCTTCAAACTTTAATGGAGAGGTTTCAATCTTCTCCACCCTCTAACCATCCATATATTGAAAATCCAAGGATGCAACCTTGGATTTTCAATGATATGGATGGCTGAAGAGTTGGAGAGTGGATAAGCTTGAAGCTTGACCATATATATATATTGTGCCCTTTTGTATGGAGAAGTAAGGGTACAATATATATATATATATAAAATTAGTAGACAAGCTGCTAACATTAAAATTTGGGATTTATAGGATTTGAGTTGATGATGTTTGCTTCCATTTTGTTTTTTGAATTTTACGGCAGTTGAGGCAAGTTAAGGAATGAATGGGAAGCACTTCTGCTGATTGAAAGACTATATAATAGTTAATTACTGTTATATTTATTATTTTTATTGTTATATATGTATATGATTTTAATAAAATTGAAAGCTATTATGTGACATATTGAAATTAGATATTACATTGATATTTGTTCTAACAAGCATCTTTACTTGGCATATATTATTCATAGAGAGCAGAAAGAATGATTATTAGCAAAAGTGAGGGGGGATAAGACTGTAGATTTGGAAGAGAAAAGTTAGAAAGAAAAGATCAGAGATATATAAGTATTTTAAAACTAAACAAAAAAAAAATGGTTATTGTTTTTGAAGAAATTATGTAAAGAAAAGTGAACTCAATTGGATATACATATATGAAAAATAGTGATGAAACTATAGAAGATATAAAGAAAACAAGTCAGTGAACAAAGAAGTCAATTGATATTAAAATGCAAATAGCTATTTATTTATTTACACGTTTTGTGTTGTTTGCTTAATCAACTTCACTACATGTATTCAAATGTGTTTAGCCATATGTCTTAGATACGCTAAATCTGTGTGTTTTATAATTATATATTATCATTATTTTTATATAAAAATTTGTTTAGTGGAATTCAATTTTTAAATATATGTTTTTCATTAATTTTATTTATACTATTTATGTTTTTAAATTAGATTCATGTATTTCTAATTTTAATAATTGCATATAATAATTTCTATATAATAATTAGCTTCATGATATACAGTTCTCTGCACTGTTTGTAATTTGTAATAATAATAAATAACTATTCATTGCCATTCTAACTCCAAAAGAGAGAGAGAGAGAGAGAGGGGGGGGGGGGGGGGGGGGGGGGGGGGGGGGGGGGGGGGGGGGGGGGAGGGAGGGGGGGGGGGGGGGGGGGGGGGGGGGGGGGGGGGGGGGGGGGGGGGGGGGGGGGGGGGGGGGGGGGGGGGGGGGGGGGGGGGGGGGGGGGGGGGGGGGGGGGGGGGGGGGGGGGGGGGGGGGGGGGGGGGGGGGGGGGGGGGGGGGGGGGGGGGGGGGGGGGGGGGGGGGGGGGGGAGGGGGGGGGGGGGGGGGAATGGGGAGAGAAAGAGAGAGAAAGAAGAAAAACTACTCTAGAAAAGAGTTTTGTGATGCCTCTACAAACTAATCTGTGAATCATATTACATTTACATATAAAACATGTTGGTTCTTTTTTATATTTATTTGATTTTTTTTTAAAGAATATATATTTTATTTTACATTATATATAATACAATAATTTGACTTGTGAATAAAAATGGATTATTAAATGTAGAACATTAATAATGATGATGATGAGATGATAATGATGATAATAATATAAGAAGTTCCAACTTGGAATTGCTTCAAGTTTGCATAATGCAAAGTAGCTATAAATTATTCTTCCCATAATAAGTTAATAATATAGTACTTCCAAATTCTTAGTAAAGGAAATATAAGATTATCATAGATTTTATCGGTCTTCTACCATCATAATGCTTTATATGCCGCGGACAGTTCTCAGATGAATGCATTCAAAATTTTGCTTTACTAAGTCTATCTGAATTGTAAATTTTCTTTTGCATAATTGAAGCAAAACTTTCCGTGCTCCAAATAAACTTTCTATGATTCTGATGCTGTCAAAAATGCTCTTAAAATAAGAAATATATATTATGATTTATCATGAAATGAATAATTTATGGATATTTATACATTAAATTTTTTTACAATTATGCTTATAGCATTTTTCATGAACTATACCAAAAAGGTATTCCTTTAATATTTTTTTATATATTCTACGAAATAGAGATGTGTCACAATTACTCTTTTTAAAATTCGTAAATAATTTTCTATACAAAAATCTCCAATTATAGATTTAAAAAATAAATTTTTGTGTACATTTAGAGGAGTTCATATATATATAGAAAAATATATTTTCAATTTGTAAACATATTTAACTAT